>JAATLQ010037718.1:0-46861 GCA_013421005.1 Heliconius erato x Heliconius himera | reverse complement strand
TTGTCAATCAATTCTGCTTATTAAATCAGTAATCATGTATTTTAAGCGGGCGAAGCCGTGGGCGAGCCGCTAGTTTTTAATATAAAACATATGCTTTAAAAAAATTAATCACTTTTAATTTGAGGTGGTCGTGGTGCGATGAAGTAGCCTCTGACTGTAAACGATGATGTCGCTTTTCTCGGAGGAATGATTTGATATTACTTAAATTTTTCTGGTCTAAATAAAGTGCGGCGTTGAGGACCATCAATTTACACAGAAACAACACACTATCCCGAAAATTGAGCGAAGAATGGGGAACGGACTTAACAATAGGTTTCGCTGCACACTGTCCACTTTTCCTAGAAAAGGAGCTTTTTTTGTTTATACATATGAAGACTTCGTAATAGGCAAAAAGCAATACAGCAGTAGCTAAACGATTTTGTCTTTTTTATGTAACGTGGTTGATTTAAGTTTTTTTTGGTTGAGTCACTTTCTTGTTATTCAGAGCGAAATAAACGCCTGCATGTAAAATTATTTTCGAGCGTAATTTAACGTAATTTTCAATTCTCTATGCAAAAAGAGAGTTGTTATAAGTTTATATTGTCCGGTATTGTAGCTTTCAAACGAAGGAACTGATATAGTATGAGATTTTTTGTTAGAAAAGTGATTGATAGGATCGACATTGTTTTGGCCTTGATTTAAGAAAATCTATTTACTTTTAACCTAAAGCTCAACTATCAATAGAAAAATCAAATCAGAATAACTTTTCATGTGGTAACTTAATTGGATTGTTTTATTTTTTAAAAAATAGATTGGACTTCAAAGCTCACATTTAAATTTCTTAGGTAGAATTATACTTGTAAGTAGTGGCCGACGGAAACAAGGTTTTCAGCTGAAGCCGAACCTTCTATTTTGGTCTCAGTTTTGACCGAAACCGAAATCAACACTTTCTTAAAATACTGTAAATTTAAATAAAATTATAGACAAACTCGAACATTTGGTAGTCGTGGTCATCAACCAACTATTTTTACCCTATGTTGCATGGGCGTAGTTTTACTGTTTTCAAGATACAAGCCATACAAAATTATTTTTTATTAAATATCATTATTATTATGTACATCACCAGTAAAATCATTAATATTTCAAATTTGCAAACCATATAAAACAAATCGAATCTAAGGCATAGCTAAGCTTTGTTTTAGTAGGCAGATTTTTTTATTGGAAATAATAAAGAATCAGACTATTCAGAATTAGTTACGAAATGTTTTAAGTTTTTTACAATTAGGACTCAGCGTTAAATTGTATTTTCTTACAATCTGTCCCTTTAAACAGATTTCTAGATAATCTGAACTAACTACTATTGAACTGTAATGAAGAATTATTCTGATTGCTCGGGACCGTGATAGAATAGCTTACAGAAAAAGTATTTATATTTCAACGTATTTTGGTACTTTTATTTGGATGTCTTCAGGGATATAGCTAATATATCGTTTTTGTGTCAAAAAGTAGAACCAATTTGGTAAATTTGATAATTTTAGTATTCAGCACATTAGTCTTATACAACTACTTCAACTAAAATACTTCAAGCTGCCATGCCGCAAAACAAATGTTTCCAAATGTTATTTCCGAAATTTTTACATAAATAAAAAATTTAACAAAATATTTTAAATATCCACACTTTGTCCTTTTTCATTTGATACCAATAAAGTGTTATATCAACTTAACGTCAATTTAAAAAAAAAATGCCTGTTCTATTATTAGTAATATTAATAATTGTCTTTTTAGAGTTAAGGAGGGGTGATATAAAAAATAAAACATACGGAATATTTACTTAGTGGTGAAAGCGTTTGGACACTTTACAAGTGGTTCGGGTTCGAGTCCAGCTACATTCAAATATTTATAATTATTATATATCTTCTAAAAATATTTTTGTATACTTGCTTGAAATAAGACGTAAAAACGGTAAATGTAATAAAAAACATAAGTTTTGAATTTAGATCGTGTAGCGTATCAAATAAACGGTATAGGGCTTTCAAAATAATATTTGAAATATTTTTTATTCAAAAAAAGATAAGAATTGACCAAGGAATAAACCGTTCTTATCCTTATCATCTCCAAAGTTTTAGAGGCTATGCTATAAAAGAAATAAATTTTATTTTTGTTACCACAAACAAATTAAATTTGAACTATTTTTGGGACGTAGTCACTCAACTATGGAAACCTGGAAAGGTTTACATTGCATGCATACATTTGTTATAAATTGCTTTATTTTTATATTTCTGAATTAATAAACTGACTTTAATATCCATGGTCCATGGATGGTCCAATAATTAGCAAAGTGACGTCTGACAAGTACTTAGTTTCGGCCAGGGCGACGGTTCGTCCCTAATTTTGTCCGAAACCGAGATTTGGCCGAAACACGATTTTCTACCGAAACCGGCCAAAACCGAAAATGAACTTCGGTCGGTCACTACTTGTAAGTGAGAAGCGCCTGTAATATTTTTGTATTACGGACGTGACTACTGTTTTGCTTTGTTTATTTTTACAGGAACGTTTCACAGTAACTTTATACATATTTTGTTCATCGTTATACACTCGCTATCGTAATCTATATTTTTATTTACTAAATATAAGTAAAAACATTATGAAGACTTGCATACATCATTGTTAAAATTTTATTGGGCATCCAATACTTTTAAAACAGATTTAAGATTCAGTTTGATAATTTCAGATTCAGAGTATCAAAGGAGAATGTAAATTTGCTGCCGTTACTTTTTTTATTTATATAACATAACTAATATCAGTTTTTAATCAAATATTTACTTATATAAAGTAAACATATGTATATATTCAAAGCCGATATTAGTTATATATAATAGATTTTGATTGACTCGATGAAATATAAAACTCGACTAGATTTTTTTAGCTTCACTCTTTATCCGCATATTGGTGCCTATGCCTACCCTGCAGGAGGAAGGAACCTAACGTTAAATTACTTACGCGTACTTACTGCCGCGTCTTTGAAACAAAGCGAATTGAGTAGCGTAACTCAACACTGCGTTTTTTCTTGTGACTATAGCGAGGTAATGAAAATATTACATAATTCGAGTGGGAATCGAACCCATAACCGTCGCGTTTACTACTTTACTTAAATCAAGAAGATGCAAATGCAAATATTAGCGAGATTTTGGAAATTTTATGAGAAATTTTAATAAAAAAATCAAATCAAATCAGCTTTACGCCGCATACCGCACACAGCAGGGTAGGCAGAGGGGACTTAGTGTTAAGACACTCCATTTCCAACTTTCTTCCGAATACGAACTCTGGAGGCATTGCGTGTTGAGTGGAAGAACTCAACGCCGCGCTTAGCCTCGACACCAGAGCGAAGAAATGGAAATATAAATTTAAGTAAATATTTCATCTCCTCGAGTGGGGATCGAACCCACAACCAGTCGATTTTACAGTCCCACTACGTGCCGCTGCGCCACGACTGGCCTCAATTTTATGAGAAATTTTAATATATTATGAATATATAAATTTACATCGTACAAAATAAGTACAACTTCACACTATTTTGAACGTCAGAGGTTCCATTTAATTATCATTTTCTAATTACTTATGTTTATATAATAAATGTACTTAGTGCCATTTATTGGCTAAAATTAACACATTAATAGTTTAAATGATTGTTTCTCATGCACTATTTTAGTCTGATGAGAACTATTTGGAAAAGTTCCCAGTTCTGAAATATACTACAGTGAAAATATTTGAAATGAAAAAAGTAATATAATAGTAAAAGTGACGTTTTAGCGTCTTCCGAGTTTAATTAAATCTAATAGTATCTATGATGTTTCTAAAATATGTTTCTTTTGAGTGAAATTTTGGGAAGGGGTTAGCTCCCAGGTGGTCGTCGGTTCTAGCTAAACACAGTTTGTCAATTTCCAGCTTTTTGAAGGAAAAGTACAATAAGATACTAAGTGTTATTAAAAAACTAATTTTAATCTTTTTTTATAATTTCAAATTAATATAGAATAAAAAATTAACAGACCTAACTTGTGTTTAAACTTGAGATCATACTCAGCATAAGCTAGTGTTATTCTTATTGGAATAAAATTAGGCAATATATATATTTTTTTAGTTCCACAGTGTATCCCGCACACAACAGGGTGGGCAGAGGGAACCTAATGTTAAGACACTCCGTTCTCCATTTACCGCGGAATTCTAGAGACATTGCATGTTGAGAGGCAGAACTTAACGCGGCGCTTTGCTCGACACCAGAGCAAAGAAATAAAAATATTTCATTTCCTTGAGTAAAAATCGAACCCACAACCTATCACGTTCACAGCCTCACGCGTGTGCCCCTTTACATTTGGTCCCAATAATCCAAAGCCAATAATAAATCGAAAATTTTACAATATAAATTAACATTTATTGCATATCCACTTACACAGTATTTTAAGGCGTATAAATCGTAGCTTTTCTCATTCACGCCTTTGTGTGGGTGATTTATGCGGTCGGAAGCAAATCTGTTCCTGCGACCGTGCAACGGGCGAGGTACTTCCCTGGTTCCCATTAATTTTTCGTAATTTACTACTCAACTTTTATTATCCAATTACTCATATTTTTACGCCTGCTCTATTTTATGTTATGGGTTATAGTAAAATTTTCTTTTTTTGTTTAATAATTGAAATTAAGTATTGATATTTGAGAGAGAATTAGAAATTCGTACTTTAATTGTGCTGTGGTAGATATATTCAATACGATGTATTTATTATGTATATATTAGTTATTTTATATATAGGATTTCAAATGTCAATCAAATGAGGCCTGTCGAGGCGTTGTGGCAAAGGCAAAGGTTGAGTGTTCGATCCACACTGGAGGAAATGAGATATATAAAACTTATTTTTTTCGCTCTGGTGTCGAGACAAAGCTAGGCGCTGAGTTCCGCCACTCAGCTCCACGCTGTATCTTGCACCCAACGGGATAGGCAGAGGGAATCTAGTGTTACACTTAGTTCACATTTTCCACCGCATTCTGAAGGCATTGCGTATTGAATGGCAAAACTCAAAGCCGTTTGCCTCGTTATCAGATCGAGTAAATACATCTTTAATATTTAATTTTCTCTGGTGGGAATCGAACCCACAACCCGTCAACCATATTTACAGTCACACGGCTGTTCCCCTGCGCTACCACGACAACATTAACATAAAATTATGTCAACTAAAATGTTCTGATTGACAACATAAATAAGACTTTTCATTTACGGCTTTGTGCAGATGATTTACGTAGCCGGAAGCGGAACGTTCTTTAACTTAGAGCCAGCTACCGTTTCCCGTCCCTTTTAATTGTTCATAATTTCTCTATTCAGCTTTATTCGCTAACTATTACTATATACTTTGTGGAGTTTAATTGTGGGCTGTTGTCGGTTGCTGTGTTCCTGGTAGTTGGATATGGCGTGGAAGTTTTGATACGTTTAAATGGTAGTCGAGTTTGTTTAGCAATACTCTATAATATGTATATAATTTGCTAATACGAGAAGTGGTTAATATGAACAGGATATGAAGATATTTGCGTACAGACAGGTAGATTTTTCAGGTAAATGTGTTTTTTTAATTTTTTTTCTTTTTTATAGGGCGATAGAACCTATCGTTAAGTTAATAATTCGTTCGCGTTAAGATATTTCTTTATTTTACACCTAATTCTGGAGGACATGCGTGTGGTGAAACTCAAAACAGCGCTTTGTCTCGACACCAGAGCGAAGAAATGAAAATATTAAATATTTAATTTCCTCGAAAGGGAATCGAACCCACCTGTCGCGTTTAAAGTCGCACGCTTGTGTACCTGCGACTGGCGACTGGCATCAGACTATTTAAAGAACTACATATATAAAAACGCCGATCAATTTATGTGAAGAATATCTTAGTCGTAGTCGTAGTTGTATCGATTTTAATTTATTTTACTAAATACTAATACTCTAATACTAAGTTAATTATTAAGAGAAACTATTTATTTATCAGTATTTGTGGATGTTTCGCTTGTTTGAAGTGTGTAGCTTTAATAAAACAGAATTACAGTGAAAATAAAAATAATTCAGGAGCGTTTATTTTTTTTAAATTTAATGTTATTATTATTTTTATTTAGTTTCACGGTGTTTCTCGCATGTAGCAGAGTGGGTAGGCGATTTCTAAAGGCATGGCGTGTCAAAAGGTGGAACTCAACGGTGGAGCGGGTAAATGAAAATATTAAATAATTATTTTTCTCGATTGGAAATCGAACTCACAACCTGCCGCTTACAGTAGCACCCATAGGGGTGCTACTGTAAGCGGATGTTCTAAAACATTATTATATGTAATACGAAAATTACCAAATTACGAAAATAAAATTATCAAATTTATAAGCAAATAAATAAGGAGGCCAGTCGTGGCGCAGGGACACAAAGTGTGACTGTAAAATCGACTGGTTGTGTATTGAGGAAACTAAATATTTATTTACATTTATATTTTCATTCTCTGCTCTGGTGTCGAGGCAAAGCACGGCGTTGAGTTCCGCCACTCAACACGCAATGCCTCCAGAACTCGGCTGAAAGTGGCGAACGGAGTGTATTAACACTAGGTTCCCTCTGCCTACCCTGCTGTGTGCGGCATTTTTAAGCTAAAAAAATAAATATAATATACTTAGGGTAACAGGTATATATTTGGGACAAATGCCGTGTTGTGTTCATTGTTATTACGTACCAAAATTACGTTTGAATGGGTAGACGTGACTCTTACTTTTCAAATAACATCTTATATCTATGCTATTGTTATATTTCGTATGGCTTTCGTAAATAACGATGCAAAATATAAATATCAAGAATAGAAAAATATTTAATTTTTCTAAACTTAATTTTATGTTGTTAATTGTTAAATTATAGTATATACATATATATACATATTGTAGGTACATCTATAATTTTAATGTGGCGTGGCCACCGGACTCTACATCACCATTTAATACGCAATATCTCAAGAATTCGGCGGAAAGTGGAGAACGGAAGTGTCTTAATGTGAACAGAGTATCTTAACACTAGGCTCCCAGGTTCCATTTGCCTATCTCTGCTTTGCTGAGTGAAGCTAAAAAATATAAAATTGGCTATCGTGGTCCGGCAGTATGAAATTATGTATATATTTTTTTAAATGTTGTGGTTACGGATTCGATCCTATAGTTGAACTCCGCTATTCGACTCGCAGTGGTTGGATTCCGGGAGAAAAGCGTAGAGCCTAATGTATTGATAGTATCCCGGAGACGGAGAGCTGTAGTTCAAAAGATCTAACGTATGTAATGATACCTTCAAATACCTTAATCATTAAAAAATATTGTGTTTCTCATTACTTCATCATTAGTAAGTGTTTATATTAGCTTATACAAGATCATAAATAGATTATATTACAGGGCCAGTCATCGCGCGAAGGCAAAAACTTGTGACTATAAGCGCTACAGGTTTCGATTCCAACTCGAGGAAATTAAATATTTTCATTTTGTATCGTAGCAAAGCGCGGCGTTGAGTTTCGCCACTCAAAACGCATTGCGTCCACAATTCGGCGGAAAGTTTGGAGCAAAGCGTCAAGCGTAATATACGGTATATAGGATTGAACTAAAAAAAAAGACAAAAAAAATTTAAACCACCACATAAAAAGTCGTACATACTTAGATCGTGATTATAAAAACATCGATTGGAGGTTGCAGTGCGTGTGCTTCCGAATTCGGCGATTGATTCCCATTATAATGAAGGGTACACCGTTACAACGGTGGCGGGAGTGTGAGGGTGTCCCTCAGGGTGTCCCTCTGGGTGTGGGTGAGGTGGTATTGAGCTACTGCGTGCGCACTTGCGTACTGTCGTCTCCCTCGTATACGGGACGGGGCCTACGGGGGAGTGCGTGCTGTTTCATTATCACGCACAGTGCGATCCTTTGTTTATATTGGTTCCGATCCACTTTCAATTGATTAATTCTTACTACTAAAACACCTTCGATTCTTAAACTTGGTTATCGTTACTCGCTTGTTTTGAATTTATTTTTTAATATATGTTTTTATGTTGTTTTTACGATTTAATGTCGACATTTGTATAATTAAAAGTATGTTTATATTTAAAAAATATTAAATTTATCATCATCAATAATAAAAGTTTGCTAAATAAAAAATAATTATGTGTGTATTATTATAGGAATAAAAAATAAAAAAACACAAGAACCATTCACATTACCCACTGAACACACCTACCTCCCTTCACACATTTAAAATAGACAACAACAACAATCCCAATTCGATATCAAGATAATTTTTCAGGGCTCTAAGGAAAAGCGAGAAAATTTGCACGCTTATGAAAACACCCTAAGAGAGTTTTCCACAACTCACTAACACCGACCCACCGGCCGTAGCCACGCAGTTCTCAACGCACACACGCGTCCATAGCAAAATAAGCGCCAGAATCTCGTTCCGGAGCTTTGAAACATCTATCCGTTCCCCTCGCTCTCATCACACAGTCCTATTTCAACAGGTTTCGCCTTTCAGTAGATGTAGAGTGGAAAGCGTGCTCTAGTAACACAGCACACACAGTACGGCACACACGTCCTAGCCGAAAACTGAAAAAAAACAGTTTCTGTGACAGTTCCGACATCACCTGACCTGACTGACAGTGAACGCCGTCCTCCGAGCCGTGGCCGCTTATTCGTCACATTTCACAATATATATTACTATTTATAAATGGATGGACTATAATATATCATGTTCAGTGGATGAAGCTCCCGCGTTTCGTCGAGTCGAGTTTCACGTGGAACTTTTCAGTGCCAAAACAATATTTTTAATTA
The DNA here is from genome assembly GCA_013421005.1 of Heliconius erato x Heliconius himera. Lineage (NCBI taxonomy): Eukaryota > Metazoa > Arthropoda > Insecta > Lepidoptera > Nymphalidae > Heliconius > Heliconius erato x Heliconius himera. Next base: position 38,036 of record JAATLQ010037718.1, on the reverse strand, counting down.
AACTATTGTAAAATATGATAATTTCCATGCGCGTTAGCTCGATGTGTTAAAGTGTAATGCGTGTTTCCTTAAGGGACCCCGAAAGTTAACACGATGTAAGTCTCTGGAAGTTTTCAATGTTTACCTCTTCAGTGTTGTGAGTAGCTGTTAGTTTAATATAGTTGGGAAGTCGAGGGAGCTATGTAGGAGAGATGTTGACGACGTTCACCTCAGACTGATGTAGAAGTACCTAGGTTGTGATTAAATAAAAGTGGAGTGCTCGTCGACAGCTGCTGAGCTGGTGGACTTTACGATTCGTTTGTGAACGTAAGATGTTATACTAAAATTTTATATACAAATAATTCGTAAACCAATTTTATGCCTCTAAAACTCCTGCTGAGTTTGCCGTCTCCTGTCTTAGATAAAAGGTTGTGTAACGTTTAGAACTTTCCATCTGTAATTTCCCTTGGGTTGTGAATACAATAAACAGACTGAATGTTAAAACTTGGGGCATTATCATTCTAAGGGTAAATTGCCCTGTGGAACTGCCCGCGCTCAGTGATATGGTGAATTTTCTGGGACACTGGTGATACGTGCTCAGGTATCGACGCAATTACGTGAATTGACAAAGGTAAGCTTTCGTTTTACTGCTTTTATTTTCTTTTTATTCTTTTGTTTCATTTTAAAAAACAGGTTTGTTTTATTATAATAAGGAGTCACGGTATTTTAAATATTATGGTTTGTAATTAAAATTATATTACGTTTTTAGGTAATTTCAATTCATTGCTCGTGTACGTTTTTAGGCAGTTTATCTGTAATATTTGTATGTATTGGATACATTTACTGAAAATGGCAAAAATCTGCGTTTTAATAATAAATAAAAAAATATAATTGTATTCAAATGATAACGAAAAGTATTTCTGTAATAATATTCATGAATGAAAACATAAGGCATCTGCTTCACGCTGTGTCCCACATATAGCATCATAGGTAGAGCTAACCTAGAGTTACAGTCTGTTTCCTAAATTCGGCCGAGTTTTTTTAAGACAATGCGTAGTAAGTAGCGGAACTCAACGCCGAATTTTAGCCGAACAAGTATAGTTAGTATCATTATTATACCTTTACGAATTGACAATTCAATGTCTTAACCATTTCCATAAAAAAGTCGTAACGTTAGCACCACCTCATAAACTGCTCAGAGGGCACTCTATACGCTCGTAAATTATTTCATCACAAAATAAATGTATTTTCACGTCAATTGTCTTCTAGTAGCAATATATTTTTATTTTTCATAATAAACCTTTTCTAATATAATACTTTTGACGTATGTATAACATTTAACATTCAAGATAAAATATTTCCTTTATGACAATGTAAATTTACGACCGGAAGTGACAGCGCAAAATAAGTTGCAAATAAAATAAATAAATCAGCTTCACGCTGTATCCCGCACATAGCCGGGTAGGCAGAGGGAACCTAGTGTTAAGCCACTCCGTTCCCCATATTCCGCCAAGTTCTGGGGGCATTGCGTGTTGAGTGGCGGAATTCAACGCCGCTTTTGGCGGCCATAGCGAAGAAATGAAAATATAAATGTAAATAAATATTTCATTTCCTCGAGTGGGGATCGAACCCACAACCAGTCGACTTTACAGTCACACCTTGTGCCCCTGCGCCACGACTGGCCTCACTTAATTAATTTGTATACATTGATTATGGTGGTCTATGATGGAGGTCTACGTTCAGCGATGGACGGCAATAGGCTGTTATAAAAATATTTGACCATCCAGATCAAAAATGAATATAGGATATTATTATATGAAGATTTAAATCATAAATACCTCTAAATGTATGAAGTCAAAAGTAGCTTTTGAGTCATATTTTTTTATTGTAAGATATAGTACATGTTGTAAAGAAGCGAGTTATTTTTTTTTGTTAAAGTCCACATATTTTTTTTATTATTATGTAAAATTTAGATTATCAATACATTTTACATGATATATATTTATTTTTATGGAGAAAGAATGTCTTACAATGAGTGTAAAAAGCTTAAATCCAATACTCTGCTATATGCAGAATACAGTGCAAAGCCTATTTTTTTAGTAATTTATTAACACGTATTTTTAATATTTAACAAAAATTAAAATATTTTTTTAATATACGTTATCATATATAATTCTATTATCTGAATGGAAGAAACAAAAAGTGCCTGAAACTGTTTTTCAGTTACAAGTTTAATTTTATTATGTTTATTTATAACAGTATCAACATATAGCTGCCAGTATCTATCGACAGTGCTGCCAACATAAAAGTAATTAGACAACTATTGCTTAATTGTTTATAATTAATCACAACATTGTAGGTACAAATAGATACATTAAATCTATAATTAATTTATTTAATTATTTTTTTTGTATTTTTTTATTTCCTGATACCTTCTGAAATTATTTTGTAATAACATCGTTTATACACACACACAAAACAATATAAGTTAAATTAATAACTCAAAATTATATGGGAGTTAAATCAAAATCAAGACAGTATTTTATATAATATGAACAAATTTTAGTAATATTTTACATTTCGTAGCATTGAATTTATAATTAAAGCTTGGAAAGACACTAGCGCTACATAAACGTGTGTCGAAGTGTACACAACAATATGATATTTCAAGGAAGCGGTAGAGCCCGAGCCAACCTACAAATAACAGTCTTTGTCATCACCATCCTATTAACTTTAAAATAGATAAACGTCTAGTATAAAATAAGACAGTAAATATTATAAATATATGCAGGTAATAAAATTATAATATAGCTTTTCATATATTACTCATTTTATTAATATTCAATTTTGTATTTTAACAATAAGTTATAGAATATTTAATTAAAGTGGTAAACGCCGTCCACGACCATCGCACAATATTTTTCCTGGCTCTAGTAACGATTTAAAAAACGGCGCTGAGTTCCGGCAACACGGCAAAAAGTGGACAACGGAAGTATTTTTATAGAAACGGAGTCTCTTAACAATAGGTCCCCAGGTTCCCTCTGCCTACCCTGCTATATGTTGGATACAATCACAATTACCTTCATTGATATAATTTATGATCTTAATTTTTTTATAATGTACTTTCATGCAATAAGTAATCAATTTCATTTATTAATATTGTATCAATCTAATAATTTTCTTAGTATATTATATTCAATTGTATAAAATATCTGAATAAAATTGTAATATATTAAAACAGCTAACTATATAAACAATAAGTTAGCATTATATATAAATAAAAACTAAAACTATATATATATATATATATATATATATATATATATATATATATATATATATATATATATATTTAAAATTTGTCATCAAAATGAATATTTCAGTCGAGATGCTCGCGCACTGTTGTCGATGCCAAATCTTTTCGACTAACGTTACCTACTGCCAACCGAATAGTATTGAAGTGATGCATACTGACCTTCTATTGTCTCGGGTGTGGAACATTTCTTTGTACACCCGGCCAAATGAATGGATCATATAGAAAATAAAAGCTAAATATACGTCGAAGAAGCGCAATAATTCATTGATTTAAAACATATCTATAGATAGGTTTGATATTTTAAAAAAAAAGCGAAAAAAAATATATAAATATTATTGTTATCAATAATTACCCTGCCTGTATAATTAATAAATATGTATTTTTATAAAATAAAATTATAAAAAATAATAAAAAATATACGTTTTTTTAAAGTGGTAAACTAGTATTTTCGGTAGCTTGCTTCCCTTAAAAATATATTATTTGTACAGAATACAAAGTCATATCGTAATCTGATAAAAATGTCATAGTAAAAAATGTATTTTGGCAAGTAAAAAATTAATAAATATATTTTATACTCAAGTTCAATCAAGACTCAGAACAATGACGGTCCGTTTTATGCCTAACAGTGGACGAAGATAGCCTGATGAGGATAGTCAGTTCTATTTAATTCTTAGTTTATGGCGTTAAGTGCCAGTTAAGCACTTATCACTTCACCAATGTCACGTTATAAGGGAAATACAAGAAGGAGATTTTACGGTAAAGAAGTGATAATGTTACATAATTGGATCTCTTTTTGACATGCAGAGTGCATGCAGTTAAAATACTGCCTTCATCTATAAAATGAAAAATCAATATTTACAATGTAAACAGTAATATTTTATAAATATTATAGTTTATAGTTTAATATTGTGTTATTTCTAATATATTTGCATAAAAAATTACACAGAGAAATAACATAAACATTAACCTACATTGAACTTGGACGGGGAACTTTATGAGGAAGGACATCATATAAGGGATGGATTAATTTAGGACAGGTGAGAAGGATGTGAGAAGGGGAACTGTCGTGGTCCCTGACCCTCCCGGCTCTGATGTTAGCTAGATACCTAGCTAAGATCAGAGATACAAATCAAATATTAATGACAGTTCAATTTTTTTTTTATCTTGCGCAAAAGTCACATCCGTCTGTGCTATTTTCAGCAACACATTAGTTAAAATATTATTTACTGAACGTTTGCATGTCATGATATAAAAATAGATTTTAATTATTTATTCTGAGACTTCTTTCGAGGTCGTAACATATACCTACAAGGAGTTTTTTTTGTTTCTATATCCGGCACGGTAGGCTAAGGGAAGTTAGTGTTAAGTCATTCTGTTGCATTGCGTGTTGAAGGGTGGAACTCAACGCCAGACCTCTCTGCCTCGATCAGAGCGAAGAAATGAAAATATAAAATATTTAATTTACAAGGAACTGTACTATTAAATATTTATAATATTATAAAATAATATTTTACTCGACCTAAAACAGCTAAAATTATAAGTTTAATAAAAATAGGTGTGCTAAATACCTTTAAGCGACATTAGTATAAAAAACTGACGCATTGAGATTTTTAAATACAAGTCAAGGTTGTCGAAAATGTATAAATAATAAAATAGAGAGTTGCCCGTTTCCTTACTCATTTTAGCGGCATTATGTCAAATGCGCACATTTTTTCCTCTACGCATCTTTTGATAAAAAAAAATATATCAGTTTCACGCTGTGTTAACACTCTGTTCCCCCACTTTCCGCCAAATTTTCCGAGGCCGGTGCCAGAGAGAAGAAATGAAAAAATTAACATTTTTTTTTCAGCCACCTCTTGCTTGTATAGAAGAAAGAATATTGTAATGTCAGCTATTTCACACCGACAGAAAATATTATATTAACAGATTAAAATATTTGCCATTAAATCACTAGTAAAAAGAATGAAAAAATGTTGCAGCATTTTTTGGTATAACTCAGATAAAGTGATAAAATAAACACAGTACATCAGTATAAAAATAATAGTTTAAAAAAACACGGTTTTGTGAATAAATTTAATAAAAACTAAAAATTATTAAAGTATATAAATGTAAATAGTAGTATATAACTTTTTTACATTGGAATATATAAATTTATTTAATTAAATATAAAAAAATATATATTTTTAATTAATTAAATTAAATTTTAAATATAAATTAATAAATAAATTAATATAATACAATCTAAAAAATCGTTGGGTACTTTTTAAATCAACCATTGACACTGCCCTTATCAAATTAAAAAAAAAATCACAATATATTTCTTAATTATCTGTAACATCAATTTGGAAGCAAATCATCCAATACAAAACATAATTAGAGATTTACTATGGATATTTGTATGTACGCGAGTAATAAGTGGACACGGTCATTAAATTTTATTGGGCGGTGCTGGCAACCTTGGACAGCCAAGTCTTTGAAGCTTCAATGGGCATGCAACGTGGAGCGCCAATCGTTTAGTTCGTGTATAACGTAAATAATTTTGAGTAGTACGTAGTTGAGACCGGTCGTGGCGCAGCGGTACGAGATTTGACTGCAAAACCGACTGGTTGTGGGTTCGATCCCCACTCGAGGAGATGAAATATTTACTTAAATTTTTCCATTTTTAATTTCCATTTTCTTCGCTCTGGTATCGAGGTTAAGCGCGGCGTTGAGTTCTGCCACTCAACACGCAATGCCTCCAGAATTCGGCAGAAAGTGGGGAACGGAGTGTTTTAACACCCTGCTGTGTGCGGGATACAGCGTGAAGCTAATTTAATTTTAATTTAATTTATAACGTAAATAGTGCGCTCGTTGATTTTTGAATGGTAACTATTTATAAAATGCATTCAAAAATCTATAGTTGATGGTCTGATGATGTTTTGGTTCACAAATTGGTTTAGGTAAGATAAATCCATGTAGGATTTATCTTACTGTAAAAAAAATTGTATTGGATTGAAGCTCATGGTTTTTTATTAGTCTTACAAATAAATAAAAAAAAAATAAACAAGAAGTGTCATTACGCGTCTTTTCAACATAATCTGAAAAAAAATGAACTTTTGTGAAAATGTTTTTATTAATCCCAATCCCAATAATAAACCCAATAACATATTTATTCTTTCAACTTCATTAAGTAAAATTTAAAGCGATAACAGGAAAAAAATAAAAAGAGCTGTTTTTAATTTTTTGCCATGATAGGTTACATTGTTAACAAAATAATACTAAATTATTATACTTTACCAAAATATTATATCAACAACTACACTATAAATTACTACGTATATTATAAGAACAAAGGCACAAAATACTGAAACAGAGTAAACTGCAAATTTCTACTGTTTCATAACAAATAATTATTTCTACCAAAATCAGATGTTAGTACTTTCGTTGGAATAGTTTACTCAAGTACAATTAATCAAAATATATTAAAATTACATTAGGTATATATAAATTGAGAAGTTCTATAGATTGCTTTGTTTTAAAAATATATTTTTGGACTAAACTGTTTTTTGTTTTTATATCCCTCAAATATTTGTACAAGACAAAATCAGCTTCACGTATTCGGAGAGAACCTAGTGCTAAGACACTATGTTTCACCCGTTTTCCGCCAGATTCAGGAGGCATTGCGTGTTGAGTAGCGGAATTCAACACTGTACTTTGCCTCAATACAACAAAAATATTAAATTTTTAATATCCTCGAGCGGAAATCGAACCCTCAGCCACTCGTATTTATAGTCACACACTTGTGCCTCTGAGCGACGAATGATCCGTACAAAATAAACAAATATATTAATACCTGATAATAATGTCTCTGAAGCACCAATAAAATGTTGTTCTCTATTCTGTCTATATTTAAACCAACGGAAACAAGGAACACATTGAAGCAACATGGATTATACACTACATAGATTCCAAGTAAAATAGTAATAAAATAGTATTTATTACGTTATATTCGTATTTATATATAGATGAGGAATATCTTGCACATAGCAGGGTAGGCTGAGGGAACCTGGGAACCAAATTTTAAGATACTCCGTTTCCGTTAAATACACTTACGCTCCCCGCTTTTCGCCAAATTCTGAGGGCATTGCATGTTGAGTGGCGGCAGTCACTTTCTTTCCTCCCGTAGGAATCGAACTCGCAACCTGTCGTTTACATTACATACTCCAGTTATTTAATTAATAATAAATAACTCTATTAGGGCCAACAAATAATATTAAATTCAAATATATGTATACTTTAATTAATAATTTATAGTTATATTAGGACTAACAAATAACTACAAATTGAAATACACTACGGCTTTAATATTTTAAAGAATAATAATAATTTAGAGAATCCTGAGTCACTGGATAATATTGATTAAGTGTTGAATAAAATCAACTTCACGCTGTATCCCGCAATCAGCAGGGTAGGAAGAGGGAACCTAGTATTAAGCAATCCCCACTTTCCGCCGAATCTGAAGGCATTCTTCCTAGCAGAAATATACATTTAAATAAATATTTCATTTCCTCGAGGGTGGATCGAACCCACAACCAGTCGCGTTTACAGTCCCACTTTTGGCCCCTGCGCCACGTCTGGCCTCAATGAATCAAAACACTACAAACATTACAATTCTACATTAAAATTGGTATATCCTTGACGCAGTGCGGTGTAGTGTAAAACTATTCGGTTCTCTTCTTTTATCAAAGCGCGAATCGTTCCTAAACGTAACTAGATTTGGCGTCGTAAAAATATTTTATAGCCGGTAGAGAAAATTTGTTATGACTTTCCAGTTTTATTTCGTTACGTATTGGATTGTTTACAAATAAAAGTTAATAGACATTAGTAATACTATCTCAATTTATAATTTTTATGTTCAAAAATAATTCTTCAGAATTCGGCAGAGAGTGGGGAACGGAGTGTCTTAATACAAGGTTCCCTCTGCCTACCCTGCTGTGAAGATAATTTTTCAAAAATAATTGGTAATACAATATGTTGGAGTATTTTTGTTTTCACGTCTCATTCTACTAATATTATAAAAGTTTTTGAGAATGGGTGTTTGTTTCACTTCCAAGCAAAAACTAGGGAACTCGTTAAAATGAAAAATTACATTAAAATAGTTTACACATCCAAATAATATATAGGCAACAATTTATGTAAGAATATTATGCAGAGCTAAAATATAATCTAATAATAACTTTAAGCGGGCGAAGCCGCATTTAGGTCGCTAATAAGAAGTAATATAAAACTACTACTAGGGGAACGCAGTGTACATTAGGTTCCCTTTGCCTATCCTGCTGTGTGCGGGATACAGCGTGAAGCTGATAAAACTACTTACAATAGTAACGTCACATTTTCTCAAAAAAATAAAAGTGATATTCAAGCATAATCTAAAGAATTGAAGCTCCAACCTTTAATTTAACCATTATTAAGGGAGACGCACACATAAACTGTTTCATATGGCAACTATAATAGATTATCATATATAATAACGCGGCCGCATAATAATAAGTAATGTCGTCTTGACGTTGTGTTTTATGATGGTTGTCAGTTAAAGTCTTATGCGAAGGAAAATTTACATGTAAATTTTGTTTCTCTAGGCAGATAAGGTATACTGTTAAGTTCCGTTGGCAACATAACTCACATAATTCCATAAAATATATAATAAATTATATAATACTATTTTTAACATTTTTTAGAGTGTTAAACCACACATTGAACAAAGGTTGAGTTCAACATATTGGAACATATGGCTTAGTGGTCAGAGCGCCTGGTCGATTTCCAGGAGGCGCGGGTTAGAGTTCCGCTACGTTAAAAATTTTTATACATTTTCTAAATAAGTATATAATACTAGCGGCTCATTTGCGGCTTCGCCCGCATACCACCTATACTTTTAGTAAGCTGCATTTGCCAACAGATTGATACATTTAAACATGGACAATAATTTTTCATAATTTTGAAAAAGTGCAAGCACTAAGATGCTGCTTGAGAGGATGTCATCGGCGCAAGGGCGCTCCCCGCGGGACTCTAGCTTAGGCCTGCGGCTGTAAACAGAGCGTTGAAATATTTAAAAAGTATACGTCCAAATTACATGCTATAAAAGCCGAAGATTATCTTTATTAAATTTCTTTGGTGATGAAATAACTTTCGCTTGAAAGTTTCAATATACGCGTCAAATAATAATCGATGAAATATCACCTTGTAATATATTCAATCATTTTTATCACAAAATGCCTTATTGTGATTTTATATAAGATAGATATACGGTATCGCGGACGTTTTATTAGAATTAATAAAATAGAATAATTTTGTCATACACAGTACTGACATATATTTGATTATTTTGATAGCGCACACGTTTAAAGAAATCGGACGGATTTCATTATTATTTTATTATTTAGGACTAATTAAGACTTACACCGTAATGTTATATAGCTTATAGCACTCCTGCTTTAGCTTTCATACAAAACAAAAAGTAAATCGGACCGGTAGATCCAGAGATCCTAGCGTTAAAATAAACAAGCAAACAAGTCCTTCCGCTTTATTATATTAGTAAAGACAATTCAATATTTCGTATATTCAATTATGCGCAACAATGTGACGATGAGGAACTAACACCACAATTTTCTACCAGATCCGAAAATTGAAAATAATTCATATCCTGGATTATCCATCACATTAGCGATCAGATACTTTCTTGTCTGTCTCTGTTATATGCGAAGATCGGAGTGTCTTAGGAGTAGGTTTTTTTTGCCTACTTTCCTATATGCTGGATGCATGAACAGGGCCAAAGTGAAAAAGGTATTCTATACTAAAATCATCCATCTCATATACTACCCTTATATAATACATATATGAAATGTACCTATAGAGAAATGCAACAATCGTATTATAGAATTTAAGTATGTATTTTTTTTTCACTCTGTATCCCGCGTGTACCAGAATAGGCCTCTGTCTACCCTGGACTGTAGTGTTAAGACACTCCACTCCCCATTTTGCGCCAAATTCAGGCCGTTATTCCGGAGGCATTAAGTATATACATATAATAATGAATTAGTAAAGCTCTTAAATTTTTTAAATTAAACAATAAGAATTGTACGAAAATATTCACTTAAATGAACAACTGTTTCAATGTTCATTTGCATGCCTTTGTCTTGTTCACAATAACCTTTCAGACTTAGTTCGTCAAGACCATCTTTTCGAATAATTTAAATATAAAAAGAAATAAAAAATATTGATTTAATCCGATCATATCGAATTTTAATACGAAAGACGTTATAATAAATTATAATGTTAGAGATTTTTTGGCCAGTCGTAGCACATTGGCACAAGAGTGTTGACTGTAAACACGACAAATGAATTCGATTCCTATTTAAAGAAATAAAATATTCAATATTTTCATTTATTCGCTCTAGTGTCCAGGCAAAGTGCGCCGCAATGCATCGAGTTTTCGACGAAAGTGGAGAGCGAAGTGTCTTAACACTAGGCTCCCTCTGGCACTGCTACAAGCGTGAAGCTGCAAAAAAAGAAAAAAAATACGCGTGTGTGCAGAATATTTTCCATCCGTCGCTAAATAACCGCTAACTAATCTTACACACCAAATAGATCTCACACCAGATATCGATCCCAAACTAAAATTGAGAAGTTTTTCTTGAATTTTAAACGCGCCCCGCACTACGGCTGGCAATTTATATCTACTTCGACACAGTTTGACACGGCCCTGATTTATCGTCGGAGTCCCGCTGCGTAGACGAAAGAATGATTTCTCCCCAATCCGCAGGTTCTATTCACCCCAGGATATCTTTAAATATGCTAATGCAAGAAAATTTTGCGCCAAAACAAAATTTCACCAGATCAATGTCAAATAAATTCCTTTAATATAACTGAAAACATGGATAGCATAGAGTATAAACGTTGGGGGTGGTATGGAAAGTATAACAATGGACTCTTGAGATTTGAAGGGGGATCCCCGCCGGCCCACTTTTGCCCGGAACGCTTTCTTTCTAGGTCGCTTAATGACGCTATGGTTGAGGGAACTTGGAAGTATTAAAATGAGCAAGCACTTGTTTCGCAAAACGGCTATTGCTTCGCGCCTCAAATTCGTCTTTTACCTTGTTTGCATTATGAATGAATTTTTGCTTATTTCGAGGCCGTAGTGGCGCAGTAGCAGAAGCGTGTGGCTGTAAACGCGATGGCTATGGGTTCGATCCCCACTCGGAGGAACGAATTATTTATATAAATGTTTTTTTTTTATTTCTTCGCTCTGGAAAAACGCGATGACGAGTTTCGCAAGTCTACAAGCAATGCCTCTAGAATTCGGCGGAAAGTGAGGAACGGAGTGTCTTAATACTAAATTCCCGCGTGTAAGTGCGGGATACAGCGGGAAGCTGAATTGAATTAATTTTATCGCAATGCCTCAAAAATTCGGTGAAAATTGGGGAACGAAGCGTCTTAATACTAGGTTTCCTCCGCCAACACTGCTATATGCGGGATATAGTGTGAAGCTGTAAACGGGCGCCAATTCTGTTGCGTTTCAAATATATTATGAAATCCAAAAGTTCTTATTTACGGAAGAGAGGACGTCTTGACATTAAACAATAAGGCCACATCTTTCAAAATAAACAATATTTATAGCAGCGACAGATGTAATAATACATAATATATAATGTTTTATATCTGCCTCTTAATTTAAATTGTTTTAGAGGCTAGTATTGGCACAAGGACACAGACAAAGGACTGTGAACTCGACAGGTTGGGGGTTCAAGTCCCATTTAGGAAAATGAAATACTTAATAATGTTCACTCAACACGCAATACGATTTCTGGAGGAATCGTTAGAATGTGGGAAGCGAAGTGTCTTAACACTGGGCTCCCTCTGTATATCCTGCTACATGCGTGATACTGCGTGAAAGTGATTTTTTATTTATTTATTTTATATTTTATTCAAAATAAACAATATTTATAGCAGCGACAGCTATATTTAATAGATATATAATATTTTATTTCTTGTCCTTAATTCAAATTGTCCTATTCATGAAGACATATAGAGAACACGGTAAAGCTGTTACACACGAACTAATGATGCGTTTCAGAGGCACTTGCCTGCTGTATAATTAATAAATACGCTAACAGAATTGGCACAATCGTTACCAGTGAGCACGAAATGAGACATTGGAGGCCTTTAACATATGGAGAGCAGTCTAGACGGTTCGGAGACAAAACCGACAAGTGGACAAGCAAAATTTATTATTAGTTAATGCGTTTAATAAGTCATTGTAATAATAAAATTTATGTTATTATTATTATTATTATTATTTTTAGCTTCACGCTGTATCCCGCACAGAGCAGGGTAAGCAGAGGGAACCTAGTGTTAAGACACTCCGTTCCCCACTTTCTGCTGAATTCTGGAGGCATTGCGTGTAGAGTGGCAGAACTCAAAGCCGCGCTTAACCTCGACACCAGAACAAAGAAATGGAAATATAAATAAATATAAGTAAATATTTCATCTCCTCGAGTGGGGATCGAATCCACAACCAGTTTTACTCTGACTGTGACTGTAACTGGCCTCAAATTTATATTATGAACGTAAAAAATTGTATTTAGTTTTTTTTTTGTGTTATAACTTGGAGGAGATATAGGTACCTTGATGATTTAATTTGTTGAATACAGTATTTAAGTGTGTTGAGGCCAGTCGTAGCGCAGGGTAACAAGCGTGTAAACGCGACAGGTTGTGGGTTCGATTATCACTATAAGAAAATGAAATATTTCATATATCTATGCTAGTAATAGAGGCCAGTGGTGGCGCAGTGGCACGAGGTGTGACTGTAAAACCGACTGGTTGTGGGTTCGATCCCCACTCGAGGAGATGAAATATTTACTTAAATTTATATTTCCATTTCTTCGCTCTGGTGTCGAGGTTAAGCGCGGCGTTGAGTTCTGCCACTCAACACGCAATGCCTCCGCGTTTAATTTAATTTTTTTCATGCTAGTAATGCCCTCGTAGCACACAGTTTATAGAGGCTGATGGTGACTCAATCTTTTTTTTTAACATTAATTTTGGTTCCCAAATTTGATGTATTATTATAGGTATAAATAGAATTTTAACATATCCTTGCTTGTTTTTAGTTATGTTTAACAAAATAACAACAAAATAAACAGACAAATAAAGTTAATTTAGAACTAAATTATTTGGAATGAATAGACATGTGTAGCATACATCAATACGAAATAAAGAACCGTCCTAAAACTTCTAAATACTTGCGAGGGTCCGTGGAGATTTAGAATATACAAACTTTTAAGACGCCACGTACAAAAGGTTCGTTAAGTATGTAATATGTAACAAGAATGTTGTTATCAGCGAGATAAACAGAACTTTTTAATATGCTTGTCTAAATAAATATTTTTTATTTTATATAAATATACTTAGTTCTTTGTATTTATAACTAATACTAAATTGTTCTCTAAAAAGAAAGTTCGTTAGAAATATACTTTATTAATAAAATTCAAAGGAAATTCAAGAGGTCAGTCGTGGCGCAGTGGCACAAAGTGTGACTGCAAAACCGACTGGTTGTGGGTTCGATCCCCACTCGAGGAGATGAAATATTTACTTAAATTTATATTTTCATTTTTTCGCTCTGGTGTCGAGGACAAGCGCGGCGTTGAGTTCTGCCACTCAACACGCAATGCCTCCATAATTCGGCAGAAAGTGTGGAACGGAGTGTCTTAACATTAGGTTACCTCTGCCTACCCTGCAGTGTGCGGAATACAGCGTGAAGCTGCTAAAAAAATTTCAAAAAAAATCTTTTATAATAAATAATAGAAAATAAAAATATACCACGATTATAGCAAAAGTGATTGCAATATGAACCTCTGTGTTTAATGGTTTCTCTCGAGGCGCACCTGCTGTTTTATGTTCCATATTCACCGATTCTGATATTTTTTTTCTCAAAAACTGCTATTGATTAATAATATAAATTCTTATTTTTAATTCTTACGCTTAAGGTATTCTTTTTTATAAAGAAACAGTTTTTTTTTATATAAAATAGTTTACAAAATTGTAAAGTTGTAATTTAATTTCCATTGATGTTGTCTTTATCTTATCTATCAAAAATAAAAAGAGTGGTATTAAAATGAATGATAACCCGTCCAGAATTCTGTGGAAAATGGAGAGTGGAGTGTTTTAACACCAGGTGTGTAAAATTTATTGTTCTATATAAAAAAGTAGCTTCGACATTCTTCGATTTTTCAAATAGCAGGACGTTGAGTTGAGTTATATAGCTATATCAGAGCAAAAACATTAAAATAAAATAAATATAATCATTTCCCCGACTGTGGATTCAAACCAAAACCATCTTTTACTAATCAGACGCTGTCCTACTGTGCCACAACGGCCTTTATTTTGCATATATATTTTCTATAAATATTTTTATTAGCTTCACGCTGTATTCCGTACGAAGACAGAGGGATCCTAGTGTTAAGACACTCTGTTTCAATTAACACTTCCATTTTCGAGACATTGCGTTAAATGGCGTTGACATTTCATTTCCCCAAATAGTAATCGAACCCACAACCACAACATTTACGGCCCCATTTCTATATATTATATTAAAACATCCAATCGTCAAATAACAGTCACTATCTATTTAGATTTTAGTTTGTGAAATATAAATGGAAGCTTCAATGTTTTTATTAATGCACATTTTGGTAAAGATGAATCATCCGGTGATGATTTATGTTGTTTCTCCTAAGTCTGTTTCATCTACCTAAATGATAAATGTTTGTTACGTAATGCTGAAAGCCGTCTCTATATTATATGTTAGTACCAACTGTCGACTTTCAATTTAAAAATTAATGATTATATTATGTATGTTTCTTATGATCGCTTATGTAATTATAATTAATAAAATAATTTAAAGATAAATCAGCTTAAAGGCGGCGTAGTGGCAGGAACCTAGTGTTAAGACTCTCTGTTCCCCACTTTCTGTTGCGTTTGCGTTGCTCAGTGGCGGAACTCTACACAGCGCTTTGCATGGACTCCAAAGCGAAAAAAATAAATAAAATATACATTTTAATAAATATTGCGATTTCGCATGGGGATCGAACCCACAACCAGCCGCGTATACGATTACACTTTGTGCCACTGCGCCACGACTTGCCTCAAGTAAATTTTAAGTTTTATAATTATTTATATTATGTATTTTTCTTATGAACGCTTACATAATTTTGAATGTTATATAACTGGACGATGTCTATTTCATATAAAAATCCTACCTTTTATTTAGTTGTGAGTTATACGACTGATTGCCGTTGTGGCGTTGTTAACAAGTGTAATTTTAAATGGTGGTTCATCTTTAAATCACTTTTCCCTGAACGATAGCCATATTATATATTAAACACAATTATTTTTTTCTTATTTGTTAGGGGGAAAAGTGTAAAATAAATACAAAAAATCTATTGCTTTATATATTGTCAATCATAAAAAGAATAATAAAAAAAATGTTTGTTACAAATATTTATTTCATTATTACTTTGAAATGCTCAAAGACTTAAAAAATAAACTACTATAGTAGAATTTACAATAATCTGGAAGTCACTTAAATAAAGAAAATAACGAGAGGACTAAAGTTAAGGGCTAATATATGACACTGAGACCAAAATATATAACTTCAGCTTCACGCTATATCCCGCACACAGCAGGGTAGGCAGAGGGGACCTAGTGTTAAGACACTCCGTTCCCCATTTTCTGCCGAATTCTGGAGGCATTGCGTGTTGCAAAATGAAATATTTACTTTATTGGCAAAAAATAAAGTAAATATTTCATCTCCTCGAGTGGGGATCGAACCCACAACCAGTCTATTTTACATTCACACTTTGTGCCGCTGCGTCACGACTGGCCGCATATATAACTTCCACTTAAAATTTACGCCACATACTAAAAACCGAAAGGTGTAACATATTTTCCCATCGCAAAAAACCAATTGTTAATCTCCATTAAGCTTAATCGTAAAATAGGTAAGCTTTATGCGTGGCATTGACGTGAATGATTTATAAGCGAGGGCTACGTCGAGTTAGTCCAACCACAACAGGATTTAGTAAAAAGAGATCCGATGTTATTGGTAAAGATTTATTAGTAGCCAGACCAGCTGGTGTCCATGGCGCCTGCTTCTGTAATAATGTGATAGGTTCATATTCTTCTGATCACGTGACTGGTTTAGATAAATCTGGAAAATGTCTTATTAAATGCTAATTTTCTTTTGTAGGTCTTCTATCTTGTAATAATTTCCTTTTGTTATGGGAGAAATTTCAGTTTTTCCTAATATCTAGTTCTTAGTTCTAATATCTTCTACATAGTTTATATGAAGAAAGGAGGCTTTTCTGAATTAAATTAACTTTTATGTAATTTTATATTATTATATGGCTTAAACACATATTACATTAAAGTAAATTTAGTTTATAATTATGTAAATAAATAATATTCACTATTAATATATCTTAAAAAAATATAATTATTGTTTTTTTTTATTATTTTTGTGTTGTTTACTTAAATAGTTTCTCTCAAAATATATTAAATACAGATTGTCGCCACTTTATAAATAAAATGTAGTGTAAAATTTACTTTAAGAAGCGTGTTTAATGGATTGCCAATTCCGGCTCGTGTCGCCTAACATCCAATGTCTTTAAGTATACGAAGAATGAAAGAAAGGTTGCACTAAGTTCTCTCTTTATACTTATTTAGAAAGCGTATAAAATTTTTTTTTGAACGTAGTGGGACACGAACCCGCTCTTCTTAGTAACCGACCAGGAGGCGCGGGTTGGAGTCCCGCTAAGTTCAAATTTTTATACGTTTTCTAAGTATTTTTCTTTCCTAAGTTTGGAATAACACTTTAAAAATGTTTAAAAAATCTTTCCTTATACTCCAGAAAATTTCATATTTCTATATTACACTAGTAACCCACACGCGTCTATGCTCGCCCTTACTTATATATCGTTATATTGCATCTAAATTACACAAAATATTAACTGGAGTTAAATTGTAGCCTATATGTTATTGTGCTGCATGTATAAGCTATAGCTTTATTATTGTAAAATTATTTTTTTTGTATAAAATTTGAATGTGACCACTGAGCCATAGGTCACATTCGTACTGTAAAGTTTTATCTAAATCCATTCAGTAGTTTTTGCGTGAAAATAAAACAAACATCCATCCTTCCTTACAAACCTTCACATTTATCATATTAGTAGGATAAGCGAAAACAAAAAAATATCTAGAAGTATTTTTTCCTTAACATAATATTTGAGGCTAGTGATGGCGCAGAGTCACAAGCGTGGGATTGCAAATGCGACAGACTATGGGTTCGATTCTCACTCAAGGGGATGAAAAGTTTAATATTATTCATCTCTTCGTCCTGGTAACGGGGCAAAGCGCGGCGTTATTCCGCCACTCAACACACAACACCTCCATAATTCGACGGCAGAAAAGTGAGAAACGATAGTGTCTTTACACTCTGCCTACCCTGTAATATGTGGGATACAGCATGACTCTAAAAATATAATATATATACATATATAGCTCACGTTGTAAAATTTATACTCGCGCTCGTGTACTCTAGTAATTCAATTCCAACATTCCATAATGAAGACTAATAACAATATAAGCACAATTTACGGTGCAATAAAATTATTTCGAGGCCGGTCGTGGCGCAGCGGCACGAGGTGTGACTGCAAAACCGACTGGTTGTGGGTTCGATCCCCACTCGAGGAGATGAAATATTTACTTAAATTTATATTTCCATTTCTTCGCTCTGGTGTCGAGGTTAAGCGCGGCGTTGAGTTCTGCCACTTAACACGCAATGCCTCCAGAATCCGGCAGAAAGTGGGGAACGGAGTGTCTTAACACTAGGTTCCCTCTGCCTACCCTGCTGTGTGCGGGATACAGCGTGAAGCTAATTTAATTTAATTTTTTTTATAAAATTATTTCCCCATTTTCCCCAAATGTCAAAAACGTACCCATAAACCCCTTTGCTGTCTGCCCCTCCGCCGTCGTTTGCCGCTCAAATTGGATACGGAATCATTTGTGCGTGTCCCCTTGGCACAGTTGACTTCTTGTACGACGTGCTTCTCTATATCTGGGGACTCTTTGAAAAGAACTCTATGTATTTTTTTGCCTGTATTTTTGTGACTATAGCTTTTATCTACTAGTAATTCTGGTAACGCGATAGTGGGTTTGTGTTAGTGTAAGGGGTAAAAAAATATTTTAGCTATTACAATATTAACTTTGTTTTTTGTCAGTTTCGCCTAGTGTTAAGACACTCCGCTTTTTTTTTCTCCGAATTTTTTAGGCTTTGCGTGTCGGGTGGCGGAACTCAATGTCGCTCTTTGCTTCAGCATCAGAGCGTAGATAGCCATAAAGAAAAAGTTATTTTGTTAAATACTAAAGAAATCAAGTATACATCAGTAAGTTTAACTCTTCGTGCGATGATAAAAAAGAAAAGACACATAATAAAGGAAAAAGAGAAAAGAGAAGAGTTTATCTTTCAATCAAAATACGCACGACTCTTAGAAACAATCATTAAAAAATGGTATCAAAAATTCTCTAAGAACCAGAAATATCGACTTAAAAGAAACAGCTTCAAGTATTCCATATACAGCAGGATAGTCAGAGGTAAACTAGTGTTAAGACACTCTTCTTAAGTTCTTCTTAACTTCTTCTTAAGTTAAGACGTCCTTCACTTTACTGGATTTTACTGGAGGCATTGAATGGCGGACTCAACGCCGCGTTGCTTTGACACCAGACCAGCAAAGAAATGGAAATATAAATTTAAACAAATATCTCATTTCCTCGTGTGGGGATCGAATCCAAAACCAGTCGCGTTTACAGTCACACTTTGTGCCCCTGCGCCACGACTGGCCTCAAATATCGACTTGTTTATTCTAATAGCTAGCAGGCCTACTGTCGTGCCGCCGTTACTATTGGATGTCAGCCATTTTTTATTTTTAAACTTTAAATAATAATCATTTGTTGTGGAAATATTCTAATGTTTATTAGAAGTAGTTTTAACTTCTTATATTAGATAATGCTTTTATACTTGGCTGAGTTTAATGGTACATACTTTGGTCTTTATGTTGTTTTCTTTAATGTAATCTATATAAATATATTATGTTAATTGATTAAATGGTTGTATAATTTCTTAATATAAACTCTTAATATCACCTTCAAATCTTTTACAGTGAAAAATATTTATTTCTATTTAGTTAAAGTAGGTCAAAGTAGGGCAACTTAAAGAAAAGTAATCGTAACAATCGATCAACATTCCGGCACAGGGGAGTTTAAAAAAAAATAAACAACATTCAAACAAAACACTTAAATATAAATAAAAAACAATTAAATAAAAATAAAAAACGGGGAATCACTCGTTTATCGTCGTAAGATGTGCAAAGACATAGATCAGTAATGGACGCTAGGTAATCCACCCTTCGTGAAAATATTGCACGCCCTCCGAAAATAGGTCAATTGCCTCCTCTCTGTTAGAGGAGAGGAGGAGAGGCGAGGCCGCGCTTGGCCTCGAGTGAGACGAGGACAAAAAACTTTAATTCGTTCAGGTGACGTCACTCGTGCTTTAAGAGGTCCATTCATTTTGTTTTTTTTTTCTAGCTATTGTTTTGCTTGCAATGTTCGTTTTTCTCTAAATGGATTTGAAGTCGGACTCCTCTCGTTGCCCTTATTTTGTGCGATATCATGTTTTTCATTTGTGAGTGTTTCCATATTCCAGTCTAGGCCGATAAAGCCGAGAGCGAAGTTTGTGAAGGAAATGAACGAAATGAAATAAACGACGCCACTTTGATCTCGTTTCGTTGTGTTTATTATGTTTATGGGAGGTCCGTCTGGAGCTTGTGTATTCGATTTGAGAGTTTTTCCTTCTGATCACTATTGATGTCATTGTAATTATAAATTGTATCATAGAGGCCAGTCGTGGCACAGTGGCACAAGCGTGTAATTGCAAACGCGACAGGTTGTAGGTTTGGTTCTCACTCGAGGAAATTAAATAAATAAATCAGCTTCACGCTGTATCCCGCACACAGCAGGGTAGGCAGAGGGAACCTAGTGTTAAGACTATTATATATTTATTTCCATTTCTTCTATATATTTATTTCCATTTCTTCGCTCTGGTGTCGAGGCAAAACGCATCATTGATGCCGTCACTCAACACACAATGTATCCAGAGTTCAGCGGAAAGTGGGAAATAGAGTGTCTTAACACTAGCTTACCTCTGCCTACCCAGTTAAAAAAGGAGCTGAAAAAAAGACAAAAAAGCAAATCATGTCAGAAGCGATATGAATAGATATTTTTGTGACAGACAGACAGAGACCCAAATTAATAGCGGGCTTCTCTGAATTAATGCAAGGGCTTGACAAATAATTATTTACTTTAATTAAACGTTCGGTGGGTGGTTCAGTTTTCTGGGCTTGTTCTGCCTTTTGAGAGTCAACCGGGTGTGTGATTAGGAGGGCGACGAAGGCTTGTTCCCAGACCTATTAACCTATATGTTTCCTTTGTTTGTTTGTTTGTTTGTTTGTTTGTTTGTTGGTAGGACGTGAACAGTTAGTAGTAGCTAATTGGCTACTATATCAACAAATTCAATTCATCGATGCATGTATTGTTCTATACATATATAATAAACAGACTGTAATCGTTACTAGATTAAAAAGTTTGTACTGTTTTTAGATTTATGAATTTAGATCCATTTAAATATATTATTTTAAAAATCATATGCGTATGTTTCAATAGGCCATTTGTTGTGGAAAAATATCACTGTCATTTGATAGCCAAGATTTTTGTCAAATTTCAAGAGTCACAAATAATTCTATTTTAGGGTAAGAAAGTGACTTCTTGTGACAATTTCACAGAGTAACTGGCACGATGAGAATAAAGACGTTTTGGAAAACTGTTGAACTAAAAAACAGGAAATTTAGATGTTTGACGTTTGTCTCTATGTGTCATATTTTGACATTTCTAATTTTTTTTAATAATACAGCAAAGTCAAAAGACTTTAAAATTAATATATAATTAAGAATAACCTCTTTAGTGTTATATATACATATAGTTTCGTGATGCACACGTGATAATATAAATAAAACAAGAACAATGATCACCTTATCATTTCTAGTAGATTAATTTCTAAACTTTGTAGCTAGTCCTTGACAGAGCATCTTAAGTTCAATCCCCGAGGACTTGAAGGAAACGCCGTAAGGAAATAGAATTTCCAGCTTTGATAAAGTTTTAATATATTCTTCGATAACTCCCAACTTGTCTCAGGTTATGACGAATACGTGTGCCTTCTTCCCGTTACTTCCGCAGTAACTGAATAACAGTTGAAAGGATTAATCTAAAAGTTCCAAACTTTTTTATATTTTATAAAAACTTTTTTGTAAAATTGGAAAAAAGTAGAATTGAAAGAGGCAGATTAAAAATGACAAATTATTTATTCAAAATATTTTTAGTTTAATAACAAAATATCCTATTTTACTTATAAATATAATTGTAAAATAATAATTGTATAATCATTAGTAAATTAACTCATTGTGCCCCTGGCACAAGCGTATGACTGTAAACGCGACAGGTTGTGGGTTTGATTCCCACTTGAGGAAATAAAATATTTAATATTTTCATTTCTTCTTCTGGTAATAAGACGAAACGCGGCATTGAGTTCCGATACTCAACACGCAATACCTCTAAAATTCAGCGGAAAGTACGAAGCGGAGTGTCTTAACACTAAACTCTCTTTACCTACAGTGTAAAACTAAAAAAAACACACATTACGTAGTGGTCTATCATTGTGTTTGACGCGACAAACAATGCGTTAGTATTTTTTAATGAGGGCAATCCCTACATCTATCTCTGTCACTCGACAGTGTAATCCTATTTGTCTCCCTTTCACGCGCGACCTGCAATCTCGAGTGTTGCCCCAATGATATTTGTGGTCGATTATAATTATAACCACGTCCTCCTTTCAAATGTCAAGCAGTATTTAATTAGACTGCATTTTAATTATAGAATTTGTTTTTTTTTTAATCTGTTAAAATTTATTACATAGTATTATACAAGATAGGTGTATTCGATGGTTGTATCAAAATAAAGATAATATATAATTGAATTTAAAAATCAAAAAATTAAATCAGCTTCACGCTATATCCCGCACACCGCAGCGTAGGCAGAGGTAACCTAGTGTTAAGACACTCCGTTCCCCACTTTCCGCCAAGTTCTGGAGGCATTGCGTGTAGAGTGGCGGAACTCCGCCGCGCTTTGCCTCGTTACCAGAGCGAAGAAATGCAAATATAAATGGAAATAAACATTTCATCTCCTCGAGTGGGGATCGTAGCCACAACCAGTCGATTTACATCCACTCTTTGTGCCCCTGCGCCACGACCAGCCTCATTGATAATTGAATTAAATAAAAAAACTCTTTTTTTATTTTTCTCCATACTAAATCTTCTTATTGTTTACCTTACTGCCTAAACAAATTAAGACAGTCAAATCAAAAGAAGGCAATAAAATAAAAGAAACGATAACATATTGACCTTGATCCAACTAAAACACAAACAAAAGGCGCCACGTCTCTCGTAACCGCCGTAACATCTCCTAGTGGGGAGATTCCACACCACAAGACGAACAAACAGCGGAATCGTCGAAAACAACGTCATTTATCACGGAGCCTGGAACTGGCAGAAAACTCCGGCAATAAAATCCACAGCCGCGTTCCAGCGAGGGATTTCATATCCGAATATGGATCCTGACCTTAGATTAGAGTTTAGGAAATGGAAGTGTCGTATTTTAAGTTTGTTTCGTTTTATTTTTCAGTTTTATGCTGTATGTCGCATATGGCTGGGTGGGTAGAGGGAATCTAGTGTTAAGACACTTTCCGATTAACACTCCCTTTACGCATACGCCACGCTTCTGCCATAGCGACACTACGACCTTGGAATAATATTTTAAGTTAAATATAGAATGAAAAATTAATGTCTTAAATGTAACGTCTTAAAAATAATTATATTTCTATATTAAAACTCAACAAAATCAAAACACAACAAAATTAAAACTTAAAAAAATTTAAACGATTTTAAAAGGGCTTAATTTACTTATTTTCTTAAATGTGTATAGGTTTGAAATATAAGCCGAGTAGTATACTTATTTTTTAAGTTTTTTAGGGTTTCTTTTAAACAGTAGTTTAAACACTTGCTAATTCTTATATTTTAGTAATCAATTTATCATGCATTACGCAAATAATATGCCTAAAAAAATAAAAATAACACACAAATACCATTTCTGTCGACATACGGTGTGAGTTCAAAGAATATTTCTACAGGCAGCCAATTCACTTATGCGAGAAACTTGAGCGGAAGGCTGATGGACCGTAAACCCAGTTGCATATTCTTTCAAATGTTATTATTCAAATAAGTTTGATTTTTTTGGCAAGGATGCCAATTTATTATTATTATTATTATTATGGCAAATTGATATACAGTTTTGTGAACGTAAAATTAATTATTAAATATTCTCCTATTCTATTCTAGGTTTATTATATTAGTAGATAAATGTTGATATGTATTGATAAAACATAATAAAAAAAAAATAAAAATTAAATCAGTTTCACGCTGTATCCCGCACACAGCAGGGTAGGCAGAGGAACCTAGTGTTAAGACACTCCGTTCCCATTTTTCCGCCGAGTTCTGGAGGCATTGCGTGTTGAGTGGCGGAACTCAACGCCGCACTTTGCCTGGCCACCAGAGCGAAGAAATGAAAATATAAATGTAAGTAAATATTTTATCTCCTCGAGTGGGGATCGAACCCACAACCAGTCGGTTTCACAGTCACACTTTGTGCCCCTGCGCCACGACTGGCCTCTAATCAAAACTCTAAAACATAATCCTATTAATAAGTCAAATTTGTCAGTTTGTGTGTTTGACATCATTTTGATTGTGATTTAGGTGAAATTACTGACCGAAATAGGAGCATTAAACGTTCACAGAAAATATTGGCTTAAGCTAAAATACCATATGCATTGTTCAAGTATTTTAAAAGCTGCATTTTAATTCGGATTTTTTTAAGTTTGTGCATACTCGCTTGGCGAGTACCTATAGCTGTCGTGGTTCTTGCATTTGGCCGGAAAAAAATAATTTGCTACGATAAAATTATTGAAAAAATCTGTTAAATTTTTAATAAAATTATTGAAAAGTTCTGAACAAAATTATATAAAGTTATTAAGATTTAAATAAACATAAAATTGAAGCCAGTTGTGGCGCAACGGCACAAAGTATGACTTTAACCGCGATAGGTTGTGAGTTTGATTCGCACTCGAGGAAATGAAATATTTAAAATTTACATTTTCTTTTCTGGTGTCGAGCCAAAGCGCGGCGTTGAGTTATGCCGCAATACTTAACACACAAAAATTCAGCAGAAAAATTGGGGAACGGAGTATCTTAACACTAGGTTCCCTTTCCCTACCCTGCTATGTGCGGGATACAACGCGACGTTAAAAAAAATACTACTAACGTAGCTATTAATTTAATATGCTTAACTGTATCTAAAAATATATTTTATTACGTACTGACAGATTTATAGCAGTATAACTTATTTGGCTGACGCATATTATATCAATCGCCATTTCGATGTTATATTCTATATAATTCCCAAGAGGAGTGTATATCATATTCAACGAGAAGAGTGGCTGAATGTGACATACGATGTTAGAAAAAAGTTTTATTGGTAAACTTTGGAGATGGCAGTCGTGGTTGTTCCATGGTACTACCAAAACAAAGTTTCTCATCTTTATTTTGTCACGTCTATTTAGCGATATATAAAGATATTTCTCCTTGATTGTCACTGTGAAGACTGTTTTGGTCTGTATATATATAATATATATTTAATATGTATTAATAATGAGTTTTCGGACTGTTTATATTTTATTCTTATATAAATTAAATATTTGTTGCTACTTATGGTTTTACATATTAGTTTATCATATTTTCATAATATTTAATGGGGCGCCTTTAAGACCTGTATGACTGTAAGCGCTGTAAGGACGCAAAGCGCGGCGCTTAATTCCGCCACGAAACACGCAATGTCCCCAGAATTCGGCGGAAACGGGCAAGCGGAGTGCCTTATCACTAGGCTTCCTCTGCCTACTCTGCTAGTTCCGGATACACACAGCACAGCTTGAAGCTGAAGCTTTCATATAAATCTTCAATTTAGTAAAATTGATCGAAATTTGGAAGTGGCAGTACCAGGCATCCAGGTAGGCTAATTGACATAAGATTAAATTTATATCGCTACCCCGCGGTAGGGTTTAACAATTTGACGAAATATAAATGTATCGAGATTAAAATAAATGTTCCGAATTCGGGCAGGGTATTTGGAGACACCACATTGGAAAATTTGGTGTCTCCAAATTCCAGGCAATTATGGCCGGCTTAGGAAGTTATGATCCGATACTAAACGGGACAGGACTTATCTCTTTCCCTTTCCCTTTGATTTGTTTGTTTGCGGCGTCTAAATATACGCATTAATTTCGAACTTAGTACCTTCGTTTTGTAAATACATTGTATAAATGTTTTGGGTGAAAAATGATTAATTTGCTATAAAGCTCCTTCAAATTAATAAGTTTGTTATAGATATTTGTTACATTGGATTTATCATTATTATTTTATGTGAGCTTCACAAGTATGTGTGAAATAGATTTGTTATAAAGCATTTACAAATTTCAATAAAAAAATATATCCTGTGATTTTAAATAGAAATATTTATCATACAGTATCAGCTTCACTCTGTATTCCTCACACAGCAGGGTAAGCAGAGGGAACCTGGTGTTAAGACACTCCGTTCCCCCTTTCTGCCGAATTCTGGAGGAATTGCGTGTTGAGTGGCAGAACTCAACGCCGCGCTTTGCCTCGACACCAGAACGAAGACATGGAAATATAATATTAAATAAATATGTATCAGTAGCTTAGGCAAATTGCAAGGTTAGTTTCCACTCTTCATCACACAATGTTTATAAATGAACATATATATCTCTATATAAAACCTGAGATTTATTTTAAAATAGAAAAAAATAAAATAAAAATGGTGATATCCATATGTTTTTAACAATCATAAAAAAATACACTTACTTTATAAAAAAAATACTTGTGTATTTATTATTTCTTTTTTACCTTTGTAAAACAAAATAATATCATCATTTCACTCAGTAGAAGTTTGAAATAAGCCTTATTTTTCATATATTTCTTATCATTAATATTTTGATATTATCGATCTAACTTTTCCAAACTGTTCGGAAATAACCTCTAGATATAGAAGTTTTTCAATTCGTATTCGCAAACGAAAATTTTTTGAAATCTCACGCTGTTTTAATAAATGCCGAGAAAACTTTTATGCAGAAATAAAACTGGAAAGTTCTCGGATCGTTTCTTTGGGGGAAAAAATCATATTCGCCACCTGCGGGTGAAATTGACTAACCGGCGGTACACCGGAAATGAGATTTCAGTTCTATTGAATTTTGGACGAAGTACCTGTTAAGTATATTATTAGAAGTATTATTATGCCTTTTATATGTATTTTTGTAAGTTGTGATTCAATTTCTTATTACATTTTTTCTATTTCTATTAAGAACTTATGAAATAAGGTAAATCAAGTAGGTAATATTTTAAGAAACGTTTCCAATTTATTTATTTTTTTTGATAGAATTGCTTCACGTTGCTTATAGATATATACCAGCAACTATCTGATATAGATATATATATCAGATAGTTGCTGGTAGGCAGAGGAAAACTAGTGTCAAAACACTCTGTTCCCTACGTTCCGTCGAATTTTTGAGGCATTACGTCTCGATTGACGGAACTCAAAGCCGCGCTTTTGCTTTGGTACCAAGGCGAAAACTACATGCAATACCTCGAAAATTCAGCCGAAAGTGGGAAACGATGTGTCATGTGCCTCAACACTAGGTTCTGCCTACCCTGCTATACGCGGGATACAGCGTGAAGCTGATAAAAAAACAAAAATATCAGGAAATTTTATATAAATATTAAATGAAAGAGGCCGGTCGTGGCGCAGCGGCACGAGGTGTGACTGCAAAACCGACTGGTTGTGGGTTCGATCCCCACTCGAGGAGATGAAATATTTACTTAAATTTATATTCCCATTTCTTCGCTCTGGTGTCGAGGTTAAGCGCGGCGTTGAGTTCTGCCACTCAACACGCAATGCCTCTAGAATTCGGCAGAAAGTGGGGAACGGAGTGTCTTAACACTAGGTTCCCTCTGCCTACCCTGCTGTGTGCGGGATACAGCGTGAAGCTGTTTTTTTTTTTAAAACAAAGTTACCTAATCGCCGTAATATTACAAAATAGTACTAAACACATGCAAACAACAAAAGCAATCATTACACAAATAATTCCATTTGATGTATGGTGCTTTAGCGAGAATTTCGAACGTAATTGACAGATTGAAATGAAATCTAGAACTATCTATTATTAACAATACCTAAACTATTCTGTTGAAATCCAATATACTGTTTAAATTGTATACAAAAAAACCTCATATACATTTATACATACATTTTTATTATATTATATCATATTACTTTATGTATTTATCAATTTCGTAATAATTATAACCTCAATACATATATATTATTTTAGTTTATTGTCCGTTAAAAGTATTACAATTAAAAATAAAATAACTAAACAAACTTACAGTTAACTTAGCAAATTACCTTAAAAATAAAAGCGGTCCCTGAGACCAAATACGTGGAAGTGTTACAATATTTTGACGTCCACAGTTAAATGTTAAATGTTATTAAAATTCTCTTAAATAATAAAATACATATATATAACACAAAGTGTGACTGTAAAACCGACTGGTTGTGGGTTCGATTCCCACTAGAGGAGATGAAATATTTACTTAAATGTATATTTTTATTCCTTCGAGGGCAAGCGCGGCGTTGAGTACTGTCACTGAACACGCAATGCAGTCAATCCAGATTTCGTTAGAAAATGGGGAACGGAGTGTCTTAACACTAGGTTCCTTCCGTCTACCCTGCTATGTGCGGGATACAGCGTGAAGCTAATTTGATTTGAATTGCTTAAAACGTGAAATAACACCTTTGGATGTAAAACGGGTGTCGTATCGGCATCTCGGCGTCACCGTCACTCGTTTGTGGGCGGCGCTATTGTTCCTTACTATGGCTGGCGACGCGCCAGGTCGAATGCGAAGCTCCTATACTATGAGACACAGGTTAAAGATATGTATCGGTTAATAAACCCATTGTGAAGGTTGCGAGATAACTATGTTAAATTGATTTGGACTGGGTCCAGGACGAATGAGAATGCAAGTGATGTGCTTAAGCTTGTCTTGGTTTTTAATTAGTTTTTAGACTGTATTGCAAATGAAGTGGATTTTTTTAAGTGGTTTCTTAGGGTTTTGTGTATTTTGTAAACTTATTACTTTTAGCTACAAGATTTTTCGTAAAATTTTAGATTTAGTAAAAATGTTTGAGGAGCATAACCGTGTAAATGTAACGAGACGGTTGTGGGTTTGTTTCCCACTCGGGGGAATCAATTATTATTTATTTATATTTTCCTTCCCCCGAGTGTTAATCGAACCCACACCGCATTACAGTAACACCTTTGTTACCTTGCGCCATGACACTCTCATTGATATTTTGAATGCTGAAATAGGACCAGTATGTTAGTGTTTAATTTATTAGCTCCTACATTCCCCCCATTTTGAATATTCGTAAAATAATGTCTACAATATAGAACATACTTGCGGTGCTATCGCCATAACCGCTCAGCCTCACCACGTGCCAGATCTGAATAGAAATGGCTATTAAGTTTAAGTATGCCAGGATCTCGCCCATTTCGAATAAACGAGATTAGTTGCATTAAGTAAGTTATCGTCAGCGCTTACTGTCGAGCTACTTCCAAATTTTGGGGCTCTCGTGTTTGTTTGAACGGGATGGTTGCGGTTCAAATTCTATGACGCATTTTTTTATTCACAATTCTTATGAGATCCGTTGTGGCGCAGTGCACATGCGTATGATTATAATGCGATATGTAGTGGGTTCGATTCCCATTCGAAGAAATAAAGTACTTTATATTTTCATTTCTCCACTCTGGTGTCGAGGCAAAGCGCGGATTTCTACTTAACAAGCAATGCCTCAAAAAATTGGCGGAAAGTGGGGTACTAGATGTCTTAAAACTAGGTTCCCTCTACCTTCCCTGCTACATGCGCAAAATATGATCTAAAGCTATCGCCTTATATATAAAAGCTTCCCGAAGTTCTAAATAGTAGTAGGAAAGATTTTATGCTTGTCACGATCCCTCCTTATATCGAATCAACGAGAGATTGGTTGCATATATGTAAGTAGTCGTTTGCTTTATTATTGCCTTCCATTTCTCTTCCTCTATCGGATATTTATTAAAGAATAATATCAGAAATGGCAGCGGATTTAATTGAAATATAACGTTACGCAATATTTTTTTTAACTTTTTCCTTATAATATCTTGAGAATTCTTTTTTGAGGTTACTTGTGGCGTCAGGATTTAATTTCGATCTCATTCGGTGATATTAAATATTTATTATTTTCATTTCTTCGCTCTTGTGTCGAGGTAAAAGCACTGCGTTGAGCTCCGCCACTCAAAACGCAATGACTGAATTTGGCGGAAAGTGGAGAGTGGAGTGTCTTAAATATAAAAGAAAGAAAGAAAGATATTTATAAGTAAAATTTATTATAAATACGAAAGAAAGAAAGCAAGAAAGATATTAATTTGTAAAATTTATGTATTTAAAGTCTTAATTTTAAATCGAAGTTAAAAACCAATTTTCAAAATACATACGTAAAAAAAACTACAAAATAATTTAAAACAACTAAAACAAAACCAAAGCTAAAAATAGCTAATTAACATTAAATCTAAATATAACAACACAATAAATTTAAAAAAGTAAAATAAATCAGCTTCACGCTTTATCCCGCACACAGCAGGGTAGGCAGAGGGAACCTAGTGTTAAGACACTTTGCCGCGACACCAGAGCGAAGAAATGGAAATATAAATTTAAGTAAATATTTCAATCTCTTCGAATGGGGATCGAACCCACAACCAGTCGGTTTAACAGTCACACTTTGTGCCGCTGCGCCACGACTGGCCTCAAACAATAAATTTTACATTGCATTAAATAATTTCAGCAAGATATAAACATATCAAAGAAATAGAACCAAATGAACCTTTTAATTGATGTTTTGTGGGATACATAATTGTGGTTTTACTAGCGTGCTGAGATAACAAGCTGGTTTTGTTTTACTTGAGACAGGTGCCGGTCGTGCACGCCACTTCTGTTATATTTCGACGTCACTCTGTTGCGGGAAAACGAGATGAATCTGCAAATAACGCTCGAGCTTGAAGGGGAATTACTCTACAATATTTTTGTAATAACATATTATATTATATGTATATTACTTATCCCGGATTCTTTTCTTTTAGACAAATTGTTTTTCCTATTTCATATTCCTTGTTTAGTTTTAGAAATTGTATAAACAATATCGTATTTTACGAAATATTTAAATTATATATTGTTTTTATATGCACTAAATATGTATGAGGCCAGTTGTGGTGCAGCGACACGAGGAGTGACTGTAAAACCGGCTGGTTGTGGGTTCGATCCCCACTCGAGGAGATGAAATATTTACTTAAATTTATATTTTCATTTCTTCGCTCTGGTGTCGCGGTTAAGCACGGCATTGAGTTCTGCCACTCAACACGCAATGCCTCCAGAATTCGGCAGAAAGTGGGGAACGGAGTGTCTTAACACTAGGTTCCCTCTGCCTACCGGATGCGGGATAAAGCGTGAAGCTGATTTAATTTTAACGATTCAAAACAAACATTTTCTTTTCAATATTCATTGCTTCTTCTTATCATTGAGTAGTTTATTTTGTAGCTAGTTCCATTGCAAATTAAGTTAAACTACTGTTTACTAAATATTATGACTCGCACAGCTTCCGTAAATAAGATTATGAGCGGTGCTCTTGGGACGGGCGACATCTCTTTGCCTCGCTTGTTAAAATGCAAATAACACTAAACCGTATAATTTAATTTGAGTTTTGGTATCTTAATATAATTAAAGTAGTTTGCTGGAATGGTAAAAGCTTCATACTAGAAGCGTTCTGTGTGTGTGTTTCAAAATATGTGGTGAAAAATCAATTTTTAATAATATAATTTGATAATAATATAATTTGTATTAATAAACGCAAGTTTCAAAATTATTAGATGTGACTATAAAAACATAGTTTTTTCATACTTATTTAGAAAACGTATAAACATTTGAACGTTCTCAACATAACGTACGTACGTAGAACGTATGGCTTAGTGGTCAGAGCGCCTGGTCGATTTCCAGGAGGCGCGGGTTCGAGTCTCGCTACGTTCAAATTTTTATACGTTTTCTAAATAAGTATTTTTCTTTCCTAAGTGTAGAATAACACTTTAAAAATGTTTTGAAATCCTTTTTTTGCGTACATATAGTAGTACAATACAAATAAACCAGTCCACATAAAACATAAAAAAATTGTTGTTAGTTTTATATACAACAATGAAAAAAAATAGAAAAATCGTACTAAAAAAAACCCATTAATACTAACACAAAGCTACAATAAAATTTAACCAAAAATAAAAATTTATCACAAACAGATGATTGAATTGTAACGCAATCTACGCAGATTCCCATCAGTTTATTACCGTTGACGATGGCCGGTGATATATGAGTGTTGGTTGCACAAACAATATTGCGCAATATTGATATTTTTATAGCCTGTAATAGGCTATGTTTTTATGTGTTTCGCATCGTTTCTTTTATGGCCCACTTGTTAAAATTACTGAGGCTAACGGACGGATGTTTTGACAGTGTTTATTAAATTAAAATTAAATCAGCTTCACGCTGTATCCCGCATACCGCAGGGTAGGCAGAGGGAAGCTAGTGTTAAGACACTTCGTTTCCCACTTTCCGCCAATTTCTAGATGCATTGCGTGTTGAGAGGCACCAACGCGTTTTTCCTAAACACCAGAGCGAAAGCAAATATAAATGTAAATAAATATTTCATTTCCTAGAGTGGGGATCGAACCCACAACCAGTCGATTTTACAGTCACACTTTGTGCCACTGCGCACTATGGATAATGGTAGAACAACGGCAGATCAAAATTCATTTTTACTAAAGTCGTCCCTGGCACACTTTTTATTTTTTTTTAAATAGTATAATAGTGGACCTTTAATGTAATGAATTATTTTTTCGTGAATTACATTTGGAATATATTTTTTTTTATTGTTAAAAATTGTAATACGTGAGAATGTCTATTTCAGGTTGTTCGCATCGATATTTTAAACTTAATTTCCTTAAAAAAATGTGCACATAGGTATAAAGTGTTATATATTTTTGAAAAAACCTATAGTATGTAGATTTTAAAACAATTAATATATTGTGGATTTTGTCACTATATTCCTATAAAAAATATTAACAATAAATGAAGAGAAAAAAGGTACGTGTTTAAAGTTCATCGAGACTTTTGACAGTTACCGACGTCTACCGACGCGTTACATTTGATGTTATTTTATAGTCCAGATATTCATAAATAACATTTATAAAAATCAGCTGCGGACTCGTGCGGTTTTTGAAGTTATCACGAAAACTACGATACAAGTCAGGGAACAAGAAAAGTCTATCTATTGAAATTTCTAATGTTGTACTATTTAATTGATTAGATTGCGGTAAATTTTAATTAAATTATTGTTATTTATTGATAAAAGAGGGTTTATCTACATTTTGCACACATTTTGCGGTATTACTCATCAATAAAATGCACACTATCTTAATTTATAAAATTATATAAGAAGAGTGAATTAATTTAATAAAACTATTACAAATTAGCAATAAAATTAATAACAGACGTTTGATTGTTAAGTGTCTTCACTAAATTTCAAAATGGCTAATACTTCCAAGTTCCAAGCGTGAATTATTACTCCCATACATTGAAGGAGGAAAAAAACTTGAAGCAATCAATATTAGTTATCAATATTTCTAAAAGAAAAGTATCATGTTTCTGTAGATAACATGTGTTTTTTTATCAGCAACATTCAAAGGAATCTCATTCGTTCCTTTAATAAACGATGGATGGAAGTGTCCCGGTAAAAGGATTCGTTTTTTGAAAAAAAAACGACGAAAATTGGTGAGGTTCTGAATATTTTTTTTACCTTACCAATCATTGAAGAAGTAGCACCTGAGAACTCACCATCGACGTCTTCTGGAAAACGCAGAAGACCCTGTGTCCCTATGGGGACTCATCAGAATCAACGACGAGGCGGAAATACCGAGCTATTTAGTGAATATGGCTTTGGACACATCTGCAATGCCTACGTTCAGGGCTTACGTTCCATAGGACAATTAGAAGAAAAATTCGTAGAAAAACTAAGGCTTGCTGACCGAGATACAATGTCTCTATATTTGAATCTCATAGAAAACACAAGCCAGAGCAAATTGCTATTGGATCAAAAGGAATTGAGTGTTTTCATTGATTTGGATTTAACAAAAGCGCAATACATGTATTTAAGAAATCTAACAAACGATTGAGATCCCAAGAATGCACAAGGTGCACAAGAATCCCGTAATAAGGAGTATCAAAAATTTCGCCTACATCATGCTAGAAAGTGCTCTTGATCAGCTACAAATGAGGATGTATTACATACTCTTCTCTACACATCAAATCCATACATTTCCAGTCATAGAAAAACATACATGATACAGACCTCGATTGCCCATAGTGCTGCGCCACGACTGGCCAGTCTCTATTAGATTGAATAAAATGATTTAATTGTATCTACTATTATTACTAATGCTCGATGTCGTTAAAGAAAGTTGATAAGATAATGGTTACTTACTAATTAGAAACAAAATGACTGACTGACACTATTTAAAAAAGATTAAAAAAAAATCGCTACCATATATGCGAAATATTACGGTTTATAAGTAAGTCCTCTACGGGCGGAATAAATAATACAATAAATATACATTGTTTTTATACTAAATATGATGTGGGATAAAGGATGAACGTCACGTTGATTTTACAAATGTCACGGCGCGAGTAATACAGACACGGCTTTAGAATATGAAAAATCTAAACGAATAACGTTGTATTGTTTCATATTCATTTTAAAATAAAAAATAGGTCTTTGTAAATGTAATAAATAAATAAATAAACTTCACGCTGTATCCCTCACACAGCAGGGTATGCAGAGGGAACTTAGTGTTAAGACACTCAGTTCCCCACTTTCTGCCAAATTCTGGAGGCATTGCGTGTTGAGTGTATCCTGCACACATCAGGGAAGGCAGAGGGAACCTAGTGTTAAGATACTCTGTTTACGTCTTTACCTGACAAGTAGTTGCTTCAATAACTGAGTTTCGAGCAGGATCACACAACATTTTATTTTCGGTGCGTATTCATATTTATTTGTGGAAGAACGAATGCGGTCCGAATGACTCCGCGCCGGATATTTCGAACAATCTGCGACACGATTCTATTTGTTCTATATGTGTAAATGACGTGCCGTTTCAGTTGACGGTTTCTTGAATATCATGTTATAGCCCAAGAGCCCAGGGCCCTCAGGCCTACGTTATTTTAGCAATGCTGATTTTGAGAATTATTACTTTAATATGTATATATTCTTAATCACATATTTAACTACGAGCTTTTCCACTGCAACGTAGGTTAACTTGTACCTTTATGTGGCGCTATTTTGGAAAGGGCCCTACTTTCTGCTGTAAGTTATGATGTAAGTACGCATATGCAAAAAAATTGCTTTTCTACAATTACGTAGGTTTGGGGGCCTTGGGATCTCAGTCTATTTAGATTCATCTGCTACTTTGTTGTGTTGTGATTCTAACTGTAGTCACAATATTAGTTTGTTACATTGTTCCACTGACATCTATTAAATTTAATGGTCTCGACATCTAGACCACAACCATGTGGAAATGCTTTTAATAGTTAACATTGTTTTTGCAACTTCTTGTATTCTATACAAAGCAGAGTAAGCAGAGGGAACCTAATCCACATTGGGGACGACTTCCCAGCGAATTTTCTAGGCATTGTGTGTTGGGAGGTGGAACTCAACGCCGCGCTTTTGCTTAGTACTAGTCGACCAGAAAAAGTAAAAAAAAATAAATAAATGATAATCTATTCGCTCAAATAGGAATTGATCCTACACCCATCGCGTTACTACCACACACTTGTACCTCTGCGCCATGACGGCCTCAACATTTTCTATGTAGAAATTAATTTTCACTTTGTCAGATGATATTGTTGGAAAAAAAATCTTATTAAACACAAAATAAAGTATAGAAAATTTTAATTTGTAAAGGTAATACGGACGATTTTTATCCGGAAAATAAATTTCGGCTATAAGTAGATTTAAGTTACCTATTACGCTGAAGAGTCTCGGACATTTAATTAAATGTTAAGCCTTTCGGAGGTAAAAAGGGGATTTTTTTTGCTCATTAAAAAAAGATCAGATTTTTCCTCGCCGGTGAGCACGACGTTTAAAGTTAAAAAATATTTGAACGCATTAAGCTTCGCGAACGAACGGTTGCGAAACAAATAAAAAAGAGTCATCCAGAAATTGGGAAGTTCCAAGCCAGAGATTGTAATTTTAAGTCGGTGAACGGAACTGGGGTGTCGGGATTGCGGAGCGGCTCACGCTTGGCGGAGCGGAAAGACAGGAATGTACTTAAATTAATTTCAGGCTGAAGCTATGAGATGCCTCTAATCAGTATCGATGTTAGGGGAGCGTGTGACATTGAGGAGTGTGGAAGATATGATATCTCATGTTTTGATTAATATTGGAATTATGTATTATATATATATGTATTATATATATATATATGTATTATATATATATGTATTATATATATGTATTATATATATGTTTTATATATATTGTGTCGAATATTTTAATTCTGATGCAGGAGAATCCTGGCACAGGAACCCAAGCGTATGTCTGTGGACGCGACAGGTTGTGAGTTCGATTATAACTCGAGGAAACGAAATATTTTATATTTTCATTTTTTCGAGTTTCGCCACTCAACACTTAATTCCAACGTCCAGGATCCAGGTCCAGGTCCAAATAAGCGGAAAATGGGGAGCGGAGTGTCTTAACACTACTCTGCTCTCTCTGCCTACCCTGATACATGTGGGATTCAGCGTGAAACTTAAACAAAAAGAGTTTTCCTTTGAGCGATAAGGTTAAAAAACAGTAATAGATCTTAAAAAAATCTTTTCTTATTTTTTTTTTTGTAATAATAGATGTGTTAATGTGTTTTGCATAAGTAACTTAAATTTAAACAACTTAAATTAAAATTTAAAAAAATAATGAAAACCGTACAATTTATTATTTTTGTATAATATTGCATGCTGTATCCACACATCACTAGTGGATCTAATAAATAAATAAAAAGAAAAATAAAAAAATATTTAAATCAAAGAATATCGTAGACGATTTGATTACCGTTGGCTGTCTCCCTGAAATTGTTTAGGAAATTACCTTCTAATGGACATCAATCTTCCCCGAGGCACTTTGTTTAAAGTTGCTTTTAGGAAAAGAGGGTAATTTGTTACTGGACACAAATTAAGACAAGAATTTTCACCCTCCGCTTGTATGATAAAATGACAAATGATGAAAAATGGCCCATCGCGGAGAGAGTATATGCTTAAATATTTTTTTAAAATAATAAATTAAATTATTAGCTTCACGCTGTATCCCGCACACAGCAGGGTAGGCAGAGGGAACCTAGTGTTGAGACACTCCGTTCCCCACTTTCTGCCGAATTCTGGAGACATTGCGTGTTTAGTGGCAGAACTCAACGCCGCGCTTAACCTCGATACCAGAGGGAAGAAATGGAAATATAAATTTAAGTAAATATTTTATCTCCTCGAATGGGGATCGAACCCACAACCAGTCGGTTTTGCAGTCACACCTCGTGCCGCTGCGCCACGACCGGCCTCAATTTTTTTAATAACTTAAATTTCGGCTCATGTTGATATATCTTTAAATTAACATTTACAGAGATAATTCGTGGCCCAGCGGCACGAAGTGTGACTGTAAAATCGACTTGTTGTGGGTTCGATCCCCACTCGAGGACATGAAATATTTATTTAAGTTTATATTTCATTTCTTCGCTCTGGTGTTGAAGCAAAGCGCGGCGTTGAGTTCCGTCACTCAACACGCATGAACTCGGTGGCAAGTGGGGAACGGAGTGTCTCTTAACACTAGGTTCCCCCTGCCTACCCTGCTTTGTGCGGGATACAGTGTGAAGCTGATTTGATTTTTGATCAAATTTTTTAACATTTACAATATATTTTAGTACATGCCTACCTAATTTGTTTAATTTAAGAAGAGATTTATAAATTAACTAGCGACCCGCTCGCGGCTTCGCCCGCTTTAACTACTGAATTATTCATGTAATGTACCTATGTTTGCAAAACACTTAAAGATGTGAAAATTATTTAAACCTTAATGCAACCCGCATTTTCGTAGTTCCAATAAGGATGTTCCAATTGTTTAAAAAAACACACTTAAACAAATGACACAAACAACAGAAAACTTTAACGAAAGAAATTATAAACAACAGACTACCTACTATTCTCTT
>JAATLQ010037717.1:0-62097 GCA_013421005.1 Heliconius erato x Heliconius himera | reverse complement strand
GTTGTATGTTGTCTTTATATTTGTTTGTCATTCTATTATAGGGTGTGAGGCCAGTCGTGGCGCAGCGGCACGAGGTGTGACTGCAAAACCGACTGGTTGTGGGTTCGATCCCCACTCGAGGAGATGAAATATTTACTTAAATTTATATTTCCATTTCTTCGCTCTGGTGTCAAGGTTAAGCGCGGCGTTGAGTTCTGCCACTCAACACGCAATGCCTCCAGAATTCGGCAGAAAGTGGGTCGGAAGAAACGGAGTGTCTTAACACTAGGTTCCCTCTGCCTACTCTGCTGTGTGCGGAATACAGCGTGAAGCTGATTTATTTATTTATTTTATTATAGTTGTCAATCAATTCTGCTTATTAAATAATCATGTATTTTAAGCGGGCGAAGCCGTGGGCGGGCCGCTAGTTTTTAAATAAATTAATTTCCAGGCGCCGTTGTCAATATTGTTTTATAATAATTAACCACCATCGGTGGTGGGGAACGGAGAGTCTTAACACTCCGTTCCCTCTGCCTACCCTGCTGTGTGTGTGATACAGCGTAAAGCTGATTTGATTTAATATCGATTTCGATCGATTCATGCTTGCACGGATCCAAAAATCAACGACAGGTGTACTATTAATTTAGGGAATGGAAATTAATAATCAAATAAAATTGTATGAGATGAGGAAATGTAGAACATAATGATTTTCATAAATAGTATGTATATATGTATGTATACATATAATTCAAAACCACATATATAATATATTAACGTATAGTTAACATTGGTGTTTTTGCTTAAGTATTTTTGTGTTTATTTTCTAGATGCGTCGGATCGCAGAGTTTAAACGCGATAATGCGAGCCTCTTGGATGGTTTACTTCCAGATCAAGAAAAAGATGCTTTTCTTGACCATAAAGTTGTGAACGTCATGAAAGGACGCGATGACAAGGGAAGGAGAGTGCTCATTGTAAATGTTGGAGGTGAGAAAAATGCATTGTTTTAATTCCTGGGTAGATATTAGCACCTTATTAATAATTTGGCTAGTAGATTTACTAGAAAAATATGTGAATTTTGTTTTATGCAATAATTTTCTTATATTTCAATAAGTTAAATTATACTGAGGCCGGTCGTGGCGCAGCGGCACGAGGTGTGACTGCAAAACCGACTGGTTGTGGGTTCGATCCCCACTCGAGGAGATGAAATATTTACTTAAATTTATATTTCCATTTCTTCGCTCTGATGTCGAGGTTAAGCGCGGCGTTGAGTTCGGCCACTCAACACGCAGTGCCTCCAGAATTCGGCAGAAAGTGGGGAACGGAGTGTTTCACTGGGTTCCCTCTGCCTACCCTGCTGTGTGCGGGATACAGCGTGAAGCAATTTTTTTTTTTTTTAATTATACTGGAATTATATGAGCTCACGAGTTAAATGATGGCCGGTGCTAAATGTAGCTCAACGTTGATTTTTGTAATTAATTTTCTATATTAGCACTTCATAATTGTTTAGTAACTAGGTGTAATAGTTGTGGTTTACACATGTTGAATGCATGTTATTATAGTTGTGATTGTTGACCGGCGCACATAGGTATTCATAAATTTTTATGATCTATTCAGTTATCTGCCATCAATTTTAATTACTAAATAAATGTTATTTATTTAACGACTTATGAAATTTGCAAATATTAAACAGAATGGTTGTACATTAAATACTGCTTAAGACTGAAATAAAAGTTAAGTAGCCTGTAAACAAATAAATGACAAGTTTATTTGTTTCAATTGAATAATGCTATTTTGTGTATTTAATAATAATGATATTTCCCCATACATATATTGACAAATTTAACTTGTTTCTTTTTAGTAATTGTTATGTGTAGATATAAATATTACCTAAATATAAAGAAAAATATAATTTTAGGGACATGGGATCCTAAAAAGGTGACAGCAGATCAGCTGTTCAGGCTGTTTTACTTAATCCACGAGGCAGCGATGTTAGAACCTGAATCTCAAGTGCGAGGTACCGTCGTTGTTATGGACTTCCACAACATGGGTTGGAGTCAGGTGCGTTATTATGCTATATGTTTTTAATTGATGAATAGTATAAAATAAAAAAGACATTAATTTATTTACATGTAGTTACTATAATAATTTCAATGAACTTGACTCTCGGTTTCATATGAGAAAAGACATCATTATAACAAATATTTAATTTTTGATTTCTGATAAAAAAAAAAATAATAACTTATACTTATTTTACAAGATCTAATATATTTAAAATTATGCTCGTCTATAGAAGACAACATAGTAGCGGTAAAAATAAATGTGACTGTACAAGAATACGTTAATAAGTATTTATAAAAGAACACTACCGCAGTGCTATGAATCATTTTAATTAAATATTGTTTGTATTGTTTTAACTTGAAATGAATAACTCAACAAAGGTGGCAAATTATTAACTGCTTTTAAAAAAATATTATTTTTCTTTTATTATTGATATTGTCATATTGCACATGAAATTTAGCATAATGTTTTATGTATTTGAAAAATTTTATTGAAGATTTTTTTTAAATAAGATACATTTATTTAATTTCGAAAATCGGATATTTTTAATAAGGATCTCTATACACCAAAGGTTGAATTAGGATAACTTAGGGTATTTAGTGGGTAAGCACTGCGGAGGCAATAATACTGATATGTTTGTTTAGAAATTGTACTCGATTTCAGAGTTACCCGAATACATCTTAAACGTATTAATTATTTAAGTTATAATTAATAGGATCTATCTATTATATATTGAGGCCAGTCGTGGTGCAAGGGCACAAACTGTGACTGTAAACGCAACTGGTTGTGGATTCGATCCCCACGAATAACGAGATAAACTATTTATTTAAAATTTATATTTCCATTTCTTCGCTCTAGTGTCGAGCCAAGCGCGGCGTAGAGTTCCGCCACTCAAATTGCGTCTAAAATTCGGCGGTAAATGGGGAACGGAGTGTCTTAACACTAGATTCCCTTTGCCTACTCTGCTGTGTGCGGGATACAGCGAGAAGCAGATTTTTCTTGAACCATATTCTTCTAGAGATGAGTTCCATATCAAATATTAAAAGATAAATAAAAAATATATATTGTCACCTATTAATAAATCACTTATAGAAGTAGACAGACTATAAGCGCTTTCACCGCGCGTGCGCGCAGCACGTGCTGATTGCAAAACGGCATACAATTATAAATACATACTTGTGTAGATAATTACCAATATTTCTTAATAAATTGAAATATTTTTTTTTACTATTTATATAATATCTTTAATATTTGGCCAAAAATTTTATACGTCGTCAGGATATGTGACTAAAAATGACAACTTAATATTTTATTCATAAATCGTGGTCAATATGTAAAATTGTTTTGTTTATAAATAAATCTTTTGTTAAAATCATCGACCTTTGCACGTATTTAATGATTCATAAGCTGGTTGAAGTGTAAGTGACAAGCAAAGTACGATGACAAAGTAGATATATTTCAGGACAAAGATGCGGATTATACAAAGATTCTCCATTGTCTCTTTATCGTGTGTTGTGTTTGTGTTGCGTAGTTACAAAACAATTGTTAGATTTATTTCTATTCTAGAGCACGTGCCTTGACTTCTATGTTTGGACTACTTATCAATAAGTCAATGAATAGTAAATAATTAAATTCAATATAATAATAATTAAAAACAATATAAAAGATTTTTTTTTCACGCAACTTTCGCATTTTGCGGATATGAGTTCCCTCAATCATATTTAGCCACACTAGTAAAAGATAAATTTCCTATCTACTTTTACTTTTGGGTGTTGTTATCATCAGAAAATATGTAATTGAATAATAAAAAGCTGTCAAATGTGAACCGTACCCTTCGTGGGTACGGTTCACATTTGACCGAGGGTTCTGTACCAATTTCATGTTTGAAGGGAAGTACCATTTATAAAAGTTGAAATTTAAGTTTGCGCATACGCCCGTATGTACTAATTTCGAATAAAATAAAATATATACATAAATATTTAAAAAAATATAAGTTTGTCATGGTTTTGTTGTGTGATATAAATTTACTAGTATATCACACAATAAAACCAATATTTGGATTAATTTCTTTATTTGTAAAGTGATATCTCATTGCTTGCAAAATCTCATAATTCTAGGTCAAAGGGAACTACCCTATGGGTCGTGATTACGCGGCTAATTTCATATAATATTTGGCAAAAAGAAGCTTAACGCTCGAGTGAGTGATTGCGTTGATTTATTAGTTATTTTTTTCCATGCTCGACATCTTTGTAGAGAAAAGATCTTGACAGACAGACAAAAGACGTTTTTTCTGCTGAGGTGCGGAACCCTAAAACTTGCCTAAATGTAAACTTTATAGTATTAAAGTAAAATTTTATTAATTACAAATTTAGATAAATAAATCAGTAATAAGGTATTATGCATATATAGTATAAGCATAAATTTTCAAACAGGATCTGATATCATTGGCCTTGATTTATAAGTAGATATATTCAGCATTAGATACTACAATAAATGATTATTAAAATATGTTGATCAACCTTTATCGTAAACAATTAAAGACATTTCCTAATCGCGACAATGTAGCAATTTCTTTCAAGAGTCATCGAATACTGTAATTTTGATAAAAATAAAACTGTGTGTCGATAAACTTGACGTTTATTAATAATAAACTTATGCCATTAACTACAAATAATATTTTAATTTGTTCACAGAGTAAAATATAAATGTATGTATAATAATTTAAATTATCCAAAATTAAAATTAATTTAGGATGTAGTAGGTATAATAAAAATTTTAGGAAAATAATATTAAAAATTTTATTTCATTTCAATTTACGCAATAATTAGACTATTTGTGTATTAATAAAAATACATTATTTTGACCTTAGAAACAAATTTTGCAACCTACAATTAATGCCAGTAGTCTTGTTGTTTTAACCATCAGCATATAATTTAACATCGGACATGTGACCTCACTATTATTAAAATATTTAACCAAACAATCTAACATGGCAGCTAATAGAAGATAGATATAGATAACAGTACCTACTAAAAAGCTTAAATTAGAATGATTTAGATGCTAATCACGCTTATAGCCTACATTGTTACTTGCCTATTATTGATAGAATAAATTTGAAATAACTTTGCTTACTTCCTTATCTTATTTGATCTCGTAAGGAAATTTATTGAAAATAGATTTCCTCCTACGTATGTCTATAAAGGGGTCCATAAAGAATGTTATTTAGAGGAAAATTGTAGTTTGAGGTTTCAGCTCAAGGGTCGTCACGTTCGAGGCTACATATCAGTTTTATATTCCTAGAACGTGTACTCATTTACTTGTACAATTTATCTCGCGGTCATTGGTATTTATCGGGTATCATCTTCTTAGAGAATGATTGCAATAACAACCTCAATATGGGAAAAGTAATATTTTTTATCTTTCAGACAAAATTATATTGCTATCGTCTATATACAATTTTTATTGATATAGGAAATCTCGGTGATTATCACATCAGTAATTTTTTGATATATTAGTGTAAAGATCTAATAAAACTGTAGTAACATTAAAAGCTTCAGCTAGTTAAATTTCTACGCGCTTATATTGAAATTCATGTTTATTTTTTAACTGACTTCTATAAGAAAATGAGGTTATCAATTTGACTATATTTTTTGCTAACCGACTTCCGTAAGAAAAGGAGGTTATTAATTCGACTGTATTTTTTTATTTTTTTTTATGTTTGTTACCTCAGAACTTTTGGTTAGATAATCCGATTTTGATGGTTCTTCTTCTATTTAAAAGTTAGTGCTACCCGTGTGGTCCTATTTTAATTTGGTCCATTTCTGACCATCATATCTGTGACAAAATCACATAAGTCTTTAATTTGCAGTAGGTATGTGTGCAACAAATGAACGAATAACTCAATATCACCCAAACCGATTCCGATGATTTTTTTTTTGGAAAGTATTTACTTTAAGGATAGTTTGGTTAAAGTTTGATTAGTTTCTGGTTATGAGATCCGGTTGAAATTGAAGAAGTTGTTTTTATTGTAAAAAAAAAAAATTATACTGTAATAGATACAAGTAAAAATATTGTTTAAATTGTCAAACAATTGTTTACTTTTAGTCAGAAATGAGATTCCTCGTCGTTGCATTTCTTTTTGACCAACTTCACAAAAGGATGTCCTCATTCTCAACCGACTTCTAAAAAGAGAGAATTTCCCAATTCGCCTGAATATATTTGTGTATGTTCTTGTCAATATGCCAAAACGTTCGTTTGCGCAAACATAATACCTAATTAAGATTGAAATATTACATAGGGCACTAGCTACTCGTTTGAGAAGCATCCTTAAAATCTTAAATTAAATATTTTTTTGACAAAAAAACCGATTTCAAACAATAAACTAAAAAGCAAACAAACATAAAGTAAAATGTACTATGATTTTGTTAAACAAAAATAATTAAAGAAAGATTATATAATTTTGAAGCATTAGCTTGACACCGACTTCAAAATTATAAAAACACAACAAAGTAAAACAAAAAACCGTAGATACGAATTTTACCGTATTCGTCGTTTACATACGATAATAGGTCAATATTTTAGTCAAACTTCCGCTCATTGTCAATATATGCAGGATACGACGTTTCCTTGGGAAATATCATTGACAAAATTACAGCCTAATCTGTTTTGTTTGAATGTTGGTCTGTGTCTCTAATATCTAATACCTATACACATCGGGTCTACCTACTACCTACTACCTATACATATCGGATATACCTACTACCTACTACCTATACATATCGGATCTCTAGTGCTGACCTCTGCCAGCCACAATTAGGATAGCTCTCATGTTACACATGCCACGTTTCGTCTTAACGATACAATGTTTTTGTTAGGGAAATGTGACACTGAATGATTACATGCATGCAGTAGA
Organism: Heliconius erato x Heliconius himera; assembly: GCA_013421005.1. Classification (NCBI taxonomy): domain Eukaryota; kingdom Metazoa; phylum Arthropoda; class Insecta; order Lepidoptera; family Nymphalidae; genus Heliconius; species Heliconius erato x Heliconius himera. The sequence continues at coordinate 55,148 of JAATLQ010037717.1, read as the reverse complement.
TGATTTGTCATAATAAATAACGGTTTCGTATTTCTTGTCGTTTATATTATAATATAACTTATTATAATAAGTTGGATGGTAGAAACTCTATATACTAAGATTGAATATATAACATATTATTTTATCAGCTTCACGCTGTATCTCGCACACAGCAGAGTAGGCAGAGGGAACCTAATGTTAAGACACTCCGTTCCCCACTTCCCCGCCGAGTTCTGGAGGCATTGCCTCGAAACCAGGGCGAAAAAATGAAAATATAAATTTAAGTAAATATTTCATCTCCTCGAGTGGGGATCGAACCCACATTTCGTGCCGCTGCGCCACGACTAGCCTCAAATATATAACATATTAATTTACAATAATAAATTAAAAAATAACTGTGTAATCTTTCGGGTATAAACAACTTTCTGAATAAATCACAACTCACAAGATATGATTTTATTGATAATTTAGTGACGTCAAATAATGATTTATCGATTTCACTTCAGCTTATGTAACATAATGAATTCAACCCGTTTTTATTTTTTAAATTTGATTACTAGTATTACAAATTACCTAACGCAATATTATGTTGTCCAAAACGTTAATGTTGTGAGTTTTATAAAGCACTGCAGTTATAGCTATATACTAAAAATTAAAAAGAAATCGATTATTTTAATTTTATTAATTGAAACATTTGAAATAATCGATACAATTCTTTTATTATCTTGTTTAAAGGTAACTTTATTATATTTTTAATGTTATTTACGTATTTAACCGTCAGTATCAGAATATTCCTGAGCATTAACCATGAAATTCCATCTCATAATATCCAAGTACTAAATTTGCATGGTGCATGTCAGGTTTTAAAAGACTACTTTTTAAGATGTACAAATTAAAGATGCTCCGGGGCAGAACCTGTTCGGCAAACACGCTTAAAGCAGGGATAACGGATACATGCCAGGAAATTTTAACATGTTATATAAATATACTAAGTATATAGTTCCGTTCCCCATTTCGTTTATAATATAAAATTAATATTATATATTAAGGAGGCCGGTTGTGGCGCAGCGGCACAAAATGTGACTGTAAAAGTGACTGGATGTGGGTTCGATCCCCACTCGAGGAGATGAAATATTAACTTAAATTTATATTTCCATTTCTTCGCTCTGATGTCGAGGCAAAAGCGCGGCGTTTAGTTCTGCCACTTAACACGCAATGCCTCCAGAATTCGGCAGAAAATGGGGAACGGAGTGTGTTTCACTGGGTTCCCTCTGCCTACCTTGCTGTGTGCGGAATACAGCGTGAAGCTAATTTAATTTTTTTTTATAAAATTAATTAGTTACTTATGTTACATTTTTGTTTTCAGACAATGGGTCTTACACCGGCATTCTCTAAGCGTCTGCTGACTTTCATCCAAGATGCTATGCCTCTTAGATTAAAGGAAGTACACTTTGTAAAAGAACCAATGATCTTTAATGTTGTGTGGAAAATGTTCAAGCCTTTGATCAGAGAAAAACTAAAGAACAGAGTAAGTTTTTGTGCTTTTTTATAATTTCTTATGATAATTGCTTATGATAACAATGATAGGTTTGGTTAATTATAATAATATACAACCAAATTAACTTCTTCACGTTTTTCCCCGAAGAGCAGGTAAGGCCGACAGAATCTAATGTTAAGACATTCTCCCTCCACGTATTGCCCAATTTTCGAGACATTGCTTTTAGAGTAGCCAAACTCAACGCCTATCCCTTTTTTACAGAGTTACTTTTCCCCAAGTGGGTCTCGAGCCCACAACCATTGCGTTTACAATCTGACTCTGATTCACTGCACGACGACAGCTTCAAAGACCTGTGATGATATCTTAATTGGGTTTTTTCCGCTTATGTCTAGCTACACTTGTTGAAAAAAAACTTTTTTTTCATAGTACCGCGATATATTTTTTATGTTTTATAGAAACTCATTCTGATGTCGGAATCAATAGAAAGTCATTATCATATGAGTCATGTTACGTTCACTTCATTGTAGCTACTTAATTTAGTGTGAAATAAGAAAAATATAAATAAGTATATATATTAACTAACATTCGTATTTACAGATATTCTTCCACGGATCAAAAATGAATTCTCTCCATAAGCACATAGCCGCTACTCACCTGCCGGCGGACTACGGCGGCGAGCTGGACGCCATCGACTACTCCGCCGCGGACTGGTACCCCGTCATCAACGACGTCCTCCCCCATATACACAATTGGAACACCTATGGATTTGTTAAGAAAACGTAATTAGTTATACAGAGTTCATTACCAAGGCCAGCTTTGTGATTACGATTACTCGACTTGATTTATTTTAACCGACTTCTGTAAAAGTTCGAATCCTAGGAGGTCATCAATATTCGACTGTATTTTTTCTATGTTGTTAGAACTCTGAACTTTGGACTGGATGAACCGATTTTGATGATTCTTTTTTTTATTTGAGAGCTTGTGCTTCCCGTCCTAATTTAATTTGGTTGGTTGGTTATCCATGGGATATCCATATAAGTCCTAAATTTGCATAGTTTATTGTCGATTTTTAATATTAAAATGAATGAGCTTTCCTTTTTACCTTTCTCTTTGATGCTTGTCAGTCTAGTAATGTAACATTAGCTTATCAGAGAATGTCATAATAGGGCGTTAATGATTTCCTACCTACGCGTAGTGTATGGATGTGCTGTTAAAATTATATCTCTCAAAGACAAAAACACCATACTAGCGTGAGACACTTTCACCTTGTGAAATGTGTAGTGCATTAAAAAACATTTAAGTACTGCGTAAAAAGAATGTTTTCTATAAAAAATATAATTAATATTAGTTAAATTATATGTAGATTTATAGTGATTTTTTCTGATCGTAATCACATAGCATATAATAATTTTGATAGATTCGTTTATTAGATAATTATTTTGGGTCTTGTTTCCTTTTAAACTTAGGTAGCTATTTGCCATATTTAGAAAGCATGGATAAGTTGCATAAAATACATTAAGAGATGATTGATGACGTTGTTTGTTTTTTTTTAATATTAATAATGAAAAATTGTATAATGAAAAATCAAATTTGAAGTATGCCTGTTGATGTGCCTTATATAGAATAGATAATTTGAACATTTATTAAATAATAACGATATTATTAAGCATGACTGATAAGAGCGTGTTAAATGTTATGTACAAAATACTTTTTAAATTTATTTATAAAAGTTGATAGATAATTTTATATATCAACTATATAGCTAAGTATCAACCAAAAATGTTAGTGTTCCAATTTTAACCTTTGATCGTGTAATCGCGTTAAGTGTTTTTAGTTTTGGCTAGTGAAACATTACTTTTTTTATATATATAGATATTTTATAAACGTATACAGTAAATATATATTTTATAAACATTTTGGGCGACTATATAGATTATAATTTTATTGTTGAATAATGGTATCAATAAATTGTTCATTTATAATTGAAATTAACTTTGCAATGCCTGGTTTCGTGGACTCAATTTTTCAATTCAATCTATGTATATTAATTGCAACAATAAATATCTTCACTTTTATTCTCTATTTTTTTAGACATTTTTAGTGATTAGTTAAAGATTTTTAGTAAAGAAATAGAAATAAGTGGAAATCTTTTATATTGTGAAAGTAAGAGAAAAGTGGGCGAATAACATGACATTCTGTATTGTAAATGAATTGTACTTTTAAATTTTATAGAAATATCTTTGACATTGTAATAGATATTATAAATTTGTATTATGGTTTTTTTGACATTTTGATTTCATTTGTATTACTTAGTAACCAAAGATGGCTCAATGATAATATTTACATTTCTTTTGGTTATAAATTGCTCAAGAAGGATAATTTTTACTTCATTTTGTTTGAATTTTTAATATAATAAATATAAAATATACCTACCTGCTGTTTTTCTTTTAATACGACGGAGTCAAACCCCCTTATTAGCGCTCACAGTCCTCTCGCAATCGGTGATGGTTATGTGTGCTCACATTTCTTCAAGGTCTACACTCCTCTCTCCTCCTGGCGACTCTGTAAAGACTATTCCATTCGGTTAGCAACAGCTTTTTGTATACATATTTATACTTGAAAATATTTATAGAGAATTTTTATACACATATTTTTATGTTTATGATAATTATTATTAATGTCTTGATTAAATGCTCATCTATTAGAAAATAAAATTTTAAGAAAAAATCTAGTTTGCGATTTTCAACGTGGGTAATTGAATTACTAAACGTCAAATGGTTAATTTATAAATAAACAATTCACACTAATTAAGGTACGATTAAAATAAATATACGATATATCAATAACGCAATTTTAGATTTTTGTACAGTAAAGTATAATTTTAAAATAATATATTGTTTCTTACCGCCTGTTACAAATATAGATGCAATACAGTAAAACTGTATTTCTTCTTGTAAAATTCAATATTTCAATGTTTTGTCACCTCTAATTTCGTTAGTGTGTTTTTTATTTTATTTATAGTTCAGCTATTCTTCTAGAGCTCCATCAAATGTTACAGATTTTGAATTTTATTTCTTATTGTTAGGAAATTCTCATTATGTTGAATAATTATTCAAACGTGTTTTTCCATATTCTTCATAGTTCAGGTGTTCCCTTAAAGGTCGATATCGAATGTTGTGATTTTGTCTTCGCAAAATGCTCATCAAGCTGAAAAAATTTTCCTAAGGCGCCATTTTTTCGTTCGTTTTATTTTTAAACTATTATGTGTAATCATTACTAAATTATTGGCTATATTTGTTTATTTTTTCTTTGGCTATTTAAACTAGGCTAAGAATTAGATATCATGATATATACACAATATTTTATTTTACAATATTTTTTGAGGAACTTGTGTGTGCATTAGAGGAAAGGTAGATGTGGTACGCATAACCGTTACAGTAGAGGATATGATTACTTTCTCTCGATCTATCATGTCCATCTCTTAATTTTATTGCCACAATGCCATGCGTCGTTGTCACTGTTGATATTACCCTTGCCAACGCTGTCTTAGATTTCTTTTCGCTTAGCTGGTCTATGCGGTGATTCAATCTTCAAAATCAATACCTATGTCATTTCATTTTTTTTTTAATATTTTGAAAATAAAAGTTTATTAAATAAACTGTCATGTAGTTCGAAATATGTGCGTATTACATACACATATACCAGTTACCATTGAATTCATTCGTCACTACAAATCACAAATTAAACAAATGGGTAACTCAAAAGGAAATTATCAAGAATCGTATAGAATATCGTTCCTCGTCTTCCAATAGGCTTAATATTCATTGACCTAAGAAAATGTTCTTTATTAATAATTAGTAGAACAAACGTTGTATCTGTTGAAGACGCGCATAAATACTAATAGTCTTAACGAAGGCCAAAGTACGAGTACATTCAAGAGTAAGGTTAATTAAGGAATGCTTTATGTTTGTCCCATGAACGTGATCTTTATTCTTTACACAAGTCAGTATGCTACTGTTTAATAATATCATAATAGTGTTTGTTCTATTAAGGAACGACATATTAGCTCAGACATCGGTAAATATTTGGAGTCAATTTATTTCTTAATTCATATTTTTTTATATATTCTTATAAAAAGAAATGTGAAGCTGTAATTTTTAATTTAAATTATTATCTGTAAAAAATATCAAATATAACTGTATTTTATTATCTTGGAAGCAATATTCAGATCAAGGTATAAAATATAATTAAATAATTTTCTTTGTTCATTGTAGTAAATTAAGACAAAGAACAAATGCTTAGCTGCTACTTTTAAAATTACCTTCAGATTCATATTCGTTTGATTTTTTTTACGAAAGGAGATAAATTGAAAAATGGCAAGCATTAGGTACACTTACATAAACCCCCATTTGACCAAAACAAACTCGGAGACAGAACCTAGTGTCTTTATCACTAGGTATTTACTCTCTGCTTTCTCTTATATATGACGGAATAAAGAGTGAAGCTAAAAATACATATAAAATGTTTTAAAAATTACCAGGTAAGTCCCCATTTGATATTTTGTAAAAGTCCTATTCATCTTAGATTAATACATTTAATTTATAACTTATTCTTATTCTTATTGAGGCCAGTCGTGGCGAAGGGCTCCAAAGTGCGACTGTAAAATCGACTGGTTGTGGGTTTGATTCCCACTCGAGGAAATGAAATATTTATTTACATAAAATTTTCATTTCCAAAACTCGGCGGGTATGTGGGGAACGGAGTGTCTTAACATTAGGTCCCCTCTGCCTACTCTGCTGTGTGCGGGATACAGCGTGAAACCCATTTATTTATTTATTCTTATTCTTGTGACCTGTGTACGAGGGAAGTAAGAAATTAAAATAAGAATTTAGTAGGTACGCATTTGACATATATGTTTCCACAAGGAGATGCTTTAAGTTTATGATATCGTCGCTATTATTGCGGAAACAAAAGACATGCTAAGGACAAAAAAAAAGGTAGACCTGCAAACCATAGGGTAGATATCAGATACTGTTCACTTCCTTCCTTTCGTTTCTCTCTCTTTCGCCCCTAATGGTAATGTAAAAAAAGGAAAAATTGTGGTCAACAACAATATACATTGCATATATATTTTATTGAAAAGGGGAAATTTAAATCCTACTCTCAGATTGAAAGTCCCAGGCACTCCGGTCACAGTCGGCGAAAGGAGTCTTCACAGTGCGGTGAGAAAAATCCCGCTATTACAACCAAATAACAATCTACATATGTTAATACATTCCAAAACAATAAAAAAATGTAGTTATAAGAATCATACAGTCTGTTAAATCTTAAAAAAAGTCGCGTATTATAATAATATACAGTACAGTCAACCAGTCGTGGCCGCTTTGAAGTTAACTGTAAATGGCTGCACAGATTTGATTTTACATTTGATTATTTTCCTATTGAGTGAACAATGCGCAAAACTTCATAAAATCTAACTTCAGGGCGGCCACAACTTCTTGATCGTACTGTACTGTTGTCCTTACTAAGAAGTAGGCAAAGTGCGTGAATGGTAGTGCCCATAGTGGTGGGACAGTCTCCGTTAAGCTGAATACGCGTTCAACCGACTATCAGTTGCGCGCGAGCTTCTTAGTGCTCTATCCGCACATTTGTTACCAAATATTATTTTTATCTACAAAAAATAAATACACTGACGAGATTACGCGATTATTTTAATCATAATTTACCTATAAATTAAAAATAATAATTAAAATTATATAGTTACTATGTATCGAGTAACGGTCAAGTGACGTGAGAGATCATATAGTGAAATCTGTGCCAAATTGCCTCATAAGAAAAAATTGCGGTGAAGGGTCTATCATAATATTGCTTCAGAAGTGCTTGAGGCTGGATTTGGTTTCTTTTCACACTAGCATCTCGTTGAAAAATATATTTTATTTCGTAAAGACTATATTAAATATAACACGTTAATTTATTTTTGGTCCAAATCGATTTGCCATAAAAATGGCATTACAATTTGAACCCGATGGCACTCCATTTGTTATGTGGGCAGAACATAAGATTAAATTGGAAATATCACCAATAACCGAGGATTTTTACGTCGAAAAGGCAAAAACAGAGTTAAGGGAGACACCGGAAACTATAGAAAACAGTCTTAAAGAATTAAGGCAACTCCTTAAACGTAAGTATTTTTTCTTTATAAATAAATTTTATAGAATTATTTTTTTTAGTGTTTAGCATTTTGTTTGTTAATAAACTTAAAGATTTTTTATTTAAGTTGTCAACTACTTTTAAAGAAGTTGCTAATGGAAAAAGATAACTAAAAATGATAAATAATAATTGAAAAAAAAAATCTAAAAAATTGTATATTATTTATAACAAATATTCATATACAGTTAGTTGTAACAGTTAAATGTGATCAGAGTTAGATATAATCTGCATAAAAATATTTTAAAATTCTTTTGATAATTTATTTGATAAGTATGTATTTGTCTTAAACATGTCGATGGCTTCTAGGTAAAAGATCGAAAACATTTTTTTAGACTAATACGGAGTATAGTTTAATGATTTTTTTCCAAAGCTTAAAAAACATTTAAGTATGCTTTTTAAACGTAAAACTACCCTAGTTAGTAGTTAACAGCATTAATAGAATTTTTCAATTTTTCACTTTCGATAGTTTATCTAGAGAATATCGATGTGTTTTAACGGTTCATGCTCAAAAGCTATCCTTTTACAATCTACAGATATATTAAGTTGCGCCACCAGTCGTGGCTGTTTCTAATACAGCCACAAACCTACTTTAAAAGTTAAGAAATACAATTTCAAATCGTCGTGTTTTATGTGTTACGAGTTTTTATTTAGGTGAATTGGTTATATAGAAGGATCGATGATATAATATTAGTATGCCGATTATATAGAAAATGCTTATAATTTACATATATTTCCAATTATTTAATTTTTGAACGTAGATAATGTTATATAATTAAATTAAAAATTATATACAGATAATAAACATAATTTTTTTTATTTATTCATATAGCGATTAAGCAATGTTGCTAGTATTTAGTGTATGCTGGAATGTTTCTATAAAATTCAACAATTTAAAAAAAGACAATTTTTATAAACGTATAAATTATTTTAACAATATTGTATATCAACTTAGATCAGTGGTTCTCAACCAGTGGTCCGCGGACCACTAGTGGTCCGCAGAAGCCTGAAAAGGGTCCGCGAACGATTTTAATTGTATGACTGGGGATGGTGAGGCTCAGTCTCTGTTTAATTATCACAGTTATTTTTTATTATATCTACATCCATAGTGGTCCCTGCTACCAAGAATGATATAAAAGTGATCCTTGATCAAGAAAAAGTTGGGAACCCCTGACTTAGATAATGCGGTCGACAAGAAGTCTTAAATAAAGAGGCAGCAAAACTTAGGCCAAGTATAAGATTGTAAATGATAAATTAAAAAATCAGCTTCACGTTGTATCCCACACAGCACATGCACACAACAGGGTAGGCAGAGGGAACCTAATGTTAAGACACTCCGTTCCCCACTTTCTGCCGAATTCTGGAGGAATTGCGTGTTGAGTGGCAGAACTCAACGCCGCACTTAACCTCGACACCAGAGTCACACAACCAGTCGGTTTTACAGCCACACTTTGTGCCGCTTCGCCACGATCGGCCTTAAATGATAAATTAATATTATCAATTTTTTTGTTCTGACGAAAAATTAAGTTTTTTGTAACTACTATAAAATTAAAGATGTTATGACCAAATACGTTTATAATAAGTAGATACTTAATATGCGCAATATACATTCATATATGAATTATGATAAATATTGTAAAGCATTGTCGCAAGTCTAAATTTGATTTCTAAATATGGATTTGTGGTTTTCATACATTGTAAATTTTATTATACATTGTTACTAATTTAAAAAATTTACTAAATTTTTAGTATAGCAAATTAAAAAAAAACACATACAAGATAGTGTTATAAAAATCTGTATTGCTCTACCCTAGTCAGTTTTTATTTGTCATTTTTTTATTTAAAACAGATTTTTTAGATACGTTTTGTGCAAATTATATCTTTATGTGTATATATCATGACTTATGGAGCAAGTGATAATAGAGTAATTTTTGTATTACTACGGGCACGTGTCAATTTGATAATAACTTTTCAAATAATTACAATGTCCTGACATTATACATAATAGTTTACACGTTTTGACTCAGAAACAAATGATTTTCTTATACAAAGTAAAAATCGTCTGCTTATCAAAATATTACCTTTTTTTTGCATCATGCTCATGTTAATTATTATTTTATAATTTTTTTATGAAGATGTGGTTTGGCTTTTATAGCATGAATTTTGAACGTATATTTTTAAGAAAATGAAAATTTTAAATAATTCAACGCTCTGTTTACGGCCGCAAGTATACGCACGAGTCCTGCGGGGGGCGCCCTTGCCGCCGATTTAGTCCTCGTAAGCACCTATGTAAATACTTGCACTTCCTCAAAATTATTGGATGTATAAATTATATTGATTGTACAATTTATATTGGTTATCTTATGGAAAATGCAGCATAAGAAAAGTTATAAGTGGTATGCAGGCGAAGCCGCGAGTGGGCCGGCTAGTGTGTAATAAAATAATATATATATAAAAAAGTTATTGACGATGAAATTAATTTAAACAGTATTTTTTCTCTGTACGTCTACTGTTTTATAAATTTATAATTTTTTGTTACCATACATATTTTTTTAGAAACGTATACCAATTTGAATCGCCCAAGCGCTCTGGCCACTAAGCCATACGTTACTTATTTTTGTCGCCATGAGACGCGGGTTCAAATCCCGTTACGTTCAAATTTTTTTTATATGAACGTTTCTAAAAAAGAATTTTTCTTTCCTAAGTGTGAAACAATATTTTAAAATTGTTAAAAACAACTGTCTACAGTTGATCGAAATTAGTTACTCTGGTACATTATGCAACAATTGTCCTTATGATTGTAAATCATCATAAGGTAATAGTACCTCACATCACAAGTCCCAAGGATGATTGAATGCTTCTTGAATATCAATTTGTAGTCGTATAGTTATCTGATATAATAGTATCTATATTCTATACCTTCCTGCGTATAATTATAAAGGACACAAGACAATGCGGTAATTGAACTATACAGAGTGTTTTTGTCAGCAGTTTTAAATGAAACCACAGTTTTAATTACTTTATAAAAGCCTAATATAATTTTAAAAAACATCCCAAAAATGATAAGGTGATTTTTTCAAACAAAATAAATAATAAAATTATCGTTGCAAGTTAAAACGCCATTTGTCAAGAACGACGCACGGAAGCATAAACCTATCAAAGGTAAATCGTCGAATACGCCTCATTCCGAAATCGAGTCGTAGGTATTGGTAAAGTTTAAAGTTGTTTAACCTTTAGTAGTATTTTTGTAGTAGTATGTGTTTACGTTATTGAAATATATGCTGTTTCCATAAAAGGAGCGCTGACTCTTCCACTCTGTATGCATTTTAACAAAATTATAAAATAATTTAATATTTTATTGCAGGAGAGACAAATCTTGTGATACCAATAGAAGACGACAATTTTCTACTAAAATTTCTCAGACCCTCGAAATTTTACCCGGAGAGTGCATTTAAAAAGGTAAGTTGCAATTAAAATAATTTAAAGATAATTTAAAAATAATTAAAAAACGACAGTAACTTGTGATGGCACGAATAGTTTTCCTCTAAAAATATATTTTAAGGTTCAATTTTTTCATAGTCGAATAGATAATATAGCTAAACCATAAAACATACAAATATATACTTATATATAATGCAAATAGAATATGAAATTAGGATAGTAATCATAAAAATGTGACTGTGATGCTAATGCATTTATAATGTTTACATATTATGCTAATCAAATCAAACACAAGTACTTTAAGATAAAGTTGCCAAAATTTTAACAACATCTGTTACCCGATATAAGGCAACTATAACTAACTATAATATATAAACATTTAAAAAAAAAATAAGTCACGTTGTATCCCGTACACAGCATGGTGTTACAAATGGAACATAATGTTAGGATACTCTGTTCCCTACTTTCCGCTGAATTCTGGAGGTATTGCGTTTGAGTGATTGAACTCAGCGCAGCCTTTGTCTCGAGATTAGAGCGAAGAAATGGAAATATAAATTTAAATAAATAATTCAATTCCTCGAGTGGGGGCCGAATCTACAACCAGTGGCGTCTACAGGTTTATTTACACACTTTATGCCCCTGCGCCAAGACTGGCCTCACCTAATTACTTACGCCCAATATTAATAACCTATCTCCAACGTCAATCTTCGATTGTTCCATACATCTATCCAATCTCTAGATTGAATAGATGTATGGAACAATCGAAGATTGACGGTGGAGATAGGTTATTAATATTGGGCGTTAAACGTTATACAATGTACTATGGTGATTTTGGTTTGACGTTATTGAACGTTGCATATTAATATTAATGTTATTTAATACCGATGGCTTAGTAATGGGCTATTTTGCAACTTCATGATTTTCTGTCATAAAAAAAATATTTATTTTTTTTATTTAAAATTTCAGATTCAAGCGTATTACAAATTTAGGTTGTCACACCTTGATTACTGCAGGGATCTATTTCCTAGTAACATTCACTCGGCATTCGACCATTCCATCATTTCCATACTTTCGCCGAGGGATCAACATGGACGACGCATTATGTTTGTTGAATCTGGTGGTAAATTGTTCTTTAGTAGCACTTCTTCTTTAAATAATTTCACTTCATCTTTAAATAATATTTAAATAATTATAGAATTATTTTTTTTGGATTTTTTAACATATTTTATATTTTAGTAAATGCATATTTCATATTATTTTAAATTTTATCGGCCTCTACCTAGTCCAAGGCAATTATATATCAAGGCTAACGGAAATCATTTGCCTTGTTTTACCTGAATATCTATTTAAATATAATTGAGTAGGTAAAATTCAGACAAAACGGCTAATACACGTTCAACATTATTGCACAACCTCTTATGTATAATAAAATTGGAAGTGTGTTTCTGAAATTTAAAAATATATGTATTATGTAATCTGTACAATGTATATCTACAATAATGTAAAGACTATATAAGCCGCGTTAACCTTTTAGCAAAATATATTTGGTAAATATTGAGTCGTTTATATCACATTTTTAGTTGTTTTTCTTTACTTCACTTTCCTCTTCTTTTCTACATCTTTACAGCACTATTATTTAAACAGTTATTTATTAAATGGTAATTATTGGTATAGTTCTATTACGAAATATAAGTATAGACTCTCTTTCGTAACGCAATTTCGAGATCTTAAATAAATATTGCCGACCACATGCAGACGATCGTTTCAATAAGTTCAATTTATATTGAATACACAAATTGGTCGAAGACTTAGCGCTCTCTGGTAACTTTTATCACCTTCACTGTTGCGTCACCGTCATCGCGTCCATCACCTTTATTGAAGGGGCCCAGACTGACATCGATTGTACACGTTTAGTCTGGCGTCATTCTGACCAGACTAACAAAAATATGTAAATAACCATCAATCTGGATCATCAATCCGTCAGTCTGCGCTCACATGGTCAGTTCCGCATCATTCTGATATCAGTCATGGATTGACTGGTATCAAAATGATGCGAACTGGACTGAGTGTGTAATCTCCGCTTAAGTATGGTGACGTGATAGTGACAAAGATTTTTTTATCTATCTGTATGGGTACACAAAATTCACCAGTGCACGCCAGTTCTAATGGTCTAGCTCAAACAGATTACGTCATGTAGTTTAACCTAGCGCAGAACCGGCCGATCGTCGTTATAAGTCCTGGGTAAAACCAATAGATCAAATGGCTGATGATAATGAACTATAACGAAATTTTGAAATGTTTTAAAAATACATTATAAAAAAAAATCTACAAGTAAAATTGTAGTGTATAATTTTGTTTTTAACATTTTAGAGCGTTGGGTTCCACGCGATGTGCCTTTGCGTGAAGTATTCCGCGGTGTACAACTGGGCCTAGAGGCCGCGATGGTAGAGCCGCGCACGCAAGTTTGCGGCGTTTCCGTTATATTGGACATGAAAGGGCTATCTTTTTCGCATATCATGCAGTTCACGCCGTCGTTTGCTAAGATGGTCGTAGATTGGATACAGGTTAGTATTTTAAGCATATAATTACCCGACTGCGGCACAGTCCAAAACAAGGGTTATCTTTTTATTTATGTATGTATCTTTGTTCCCTTGTAACTGTTAAACCAGTGGGATAAATGATACGTACCTCATTGGATTTGTCTTGATGGGCCAAGTGTTATTGGATACTTACAATTTAATTTATTGTGTTTTATGTTTTATTTATAAATAATTCATTTGTATAAACTTGTAATAGTAGAAGAGAGTTCGGTATTACTATATAGTAGGAAAACTTCAAAAATATTAAAATCTTTTTTTTTATTATTTATGCTTAAGATAATCAAAGTACGTTTTACTTTATGTAAAATACTTTTTTACTTCAAAGTTCGTTGTTTGAAGTCGGTTTTTTTTTGTTTAAAATTAATTTACTTCAGTAAAAAAAAATTAAGTAGTAACAGGTACCATAAGGAACATTATGTTGATTACGTAAACAAAAAATCATATAATTACTCTTGTTTCGTTATAAAGACCACTTTTTGTTGATCATCTCATACAAAAAGTATAAGGTATTTTTTGCTTAGTCCAGTCGAAGCGCAGGGGCACAATTGTGTCTGTAAACGCGAGTTTTGTACTGAACAATATGATCAAAATTCGGCGGAGAAAGGGTAGCGGGATTGTTTAACACTAGGCTGTCTGTCTATCTAACCTGTTGTGTGCGGAATACAGCGTGACGCTAGAATATACAAGTTATAAAGAAATAAGATCCAATTAAAAGTTTAGTCATGAAGATTTTATCTTATACTTACTTTATTTTGTTTTTCTTTGCAATAACTGTATATATTTTCGCCTAATTTAAAAAAACAAGGTTTTTTTATGTAGATGTATAACCTCTTCGAATATATTATGCAATTAGCATATAATTATTATAAATAATGAAGATCTTAGTGATAGATGAAACTAAATAAAATACATATACATCATCTATGTTTTTATTGATAAATATTAAGAGGTGACCATTAAAATAAAGAGAAAAAAAAACATTAAGATAAAAATATTTCTTTTACATAAGCTTACACGGTAAGAATGAAAAGAAACGGATGATAATAAATTATTTATTTATATACATGATAATGAACAGAAGATTTTGTACCGGCCTAAACAATCAAAGCATATCCCTCACAAGCACCCTTATGCATTTAGGTTTTAAAACATTTGCGTAGTTGAACTAAGGTTTTATGTTGTTTTTTTTTTATTGTGAATATTAACGAATGGTTTACACTGAATTATTTCGCAATCGTTACATGTAATGTACGACTCGCTAGCTGCTAAACGTTGTAATAACACGTTTACTTCAATTGAGAAACTTTTCGTTTAGCCATTTTAGTACGCGCTTATTCGTTACCCGCAAATTAAGAACTTTTGTAAACAGTTGCTAACTCCGTTCATTTCGATTTTTTTAGTCAACGCCGTTAACGTCGTTATAACAGGACAATGTATTGTATATTTATTTCGAAAATGTATAAAATTTTTGGAACTACCGGGATTTGAACCCGCGTTATGTTACTATTTTTTTTCCAAAGTGTGGATTTAGAGGAGAGATTTTTAAAATGTCAAATCAATTACTTATTAATTTGCCTTCCTTAACCCGGTCAGTAGTTATAAGCGAAATCGTAATAGTTTGATAGTGGCCCAATATCAAAACCAAGCATATGGCTATAGCTACGTGTCTCAAAAACGTGGATAAAGTGACTGTTGATTTGGTCAATTTTTAAGATTAATGATAATATTATTTTCAAATATGAGTATGGCATGCGAATGTAAATAAAATAAATTTTAAAAAAGTAATTAGGTTTTATTTTATTTAAGTTCAATTTAATCAATAATATTTTTATGATTGAAATTAAACTAATCTAATGTCTTTTATACATTCAGGATTGCATACCGATTCGTTTGAAAGCAGTACACATTATAAATCAGCCCTATCTGTTCAACATGCTATTTGCTATATTCAAACCGTTCATGAGGGAGAAGCTCAGATCACGCATTTTTTTCCACGGTTTTGACAAGAAATCCTTATTGAAGCACATAAATGCTGAAGCTCTTATGAAGAGAGCTGGAGGTATCCTACCCGATGGCGAGATATCTGGTGAAACTTTGTGGAAAATGCTGCACCATTACGAAGACAGTTTTAGACGTAAGTATCTTAGATTTTTTTTATTTATTGAAAAAACATAATAGAATTAGTAAAAAAATAAATAAATTGACAAATTGAAATTATATAAATTAACAATTAATATTTAAATATCTATAAATTTTAATCTATCTGAATATATTTCTCTGAAATGCTACTTAAGCAATCTGTCCTAATGTACACGCTGATTCTGTGTTCGAATCTTACTCAGTGAAATAATAGAAATTACTATTTAAGATATAAGTAGATATTTCTCTGGTTCGGTTAAAAATGTGCCAATTAGTGGGGTCTTCAAAATACCAAATGCTTTGCCTTTGTTATTACGGCAAATCAAGGATACAGGTAAAAAAAAAATATGCATATACTTTAGCATTTTGAAAGCTTATGTCCCAAAAAAGGTTGTACTTTTCATTCGGCATACCAGATATATTTTAGGATATTTTAACGGTATTAAAATTATCTAAATGAAAACTCACAGGGAAAAAACTCGATTTTATATATGTAGGTATATGGGAAACGAAGCGTTTTAACAGTCGGTACCTAACCTATGTGTGGGATACCGCGTGAAGCTGATTTTGATTTTTACTGTAGGACATTACGAGAAAAAGCATCATATACGCGTACATGTAAATTTTATAGTATGTCTAAATAAACAAAAATTGAGAAAGAAAATAATAAATAATGAAATAAAATGACTTGTGTCGTCTTCCGTATGAAACAATTAAAAATACGCAATTAACGTTAATTTGACCTTAAAAACATGAAAGTGAAGAAAATATTTTTTGAGTTATTATTTTCATATTTTTAATTTTCAGGAGCTGATTCATTTGGCTACATAACAAATAATAACAAATGACGTTGAGGCAATTCAGGAGGAATATAATGTAAGGTAACATTTATATTAATACTTATTTAGAAAACGTATAAAAATTTGAACGTAGCGGGACTTGACTCCGCGCCTCCTGGAGGGAGACTTCTCACTAGAGAACGTGTGGCTTTAGTGGTCAGAGCTCCTGGTCGGTTTCCAGAAGCCGCGGGTTCGAGTCCCGCTACTTTAAAATTATACGTAGAAAACGTTAAAAATAAGTACTTTTCCTTCCTAACTGTGGAATAACACTTTAAAAATGTTAAAAACATTTATATTATACGTATATTTAATGATGGAAAACCGTAAATATACATATTATAAGAAATATATTGATAATAAAATATTATTACATAATTAAGAAATGCTCCTTTTTCAAGACATGAACGATATATTTAAGATCACGTTCGTATCTTTCACATTTCTCTATGAGGCCATTTTTTAAAAATAAAACAAGTTTAAATTGTCGTCTGAATTAATAGTTTTAGGTAACAAGGTATTTGAAATAGAAATATTTATTCTATCCTACTTATCTTAGCGATTAAGAAATTTAATGACGCCTACTTTTGAATTTCAGAATTCGGTTGGATAAAGCCAAGCAGCTAAACGTTATTTGTACAACAGAAAAGTAATTTTGCGATTTCCATTCTTCTATAAGCTTAGATATTAACTATATACATTTTTTACGTCCATAAAATATGTCACATGCAGGGTATTTAAACAAGTTAATTTAAGAATCAAAATCTTTATTTTATACTCTGTAATACATAAATTGTAAACAGTAAATGAATTTACTTATTCACTAATGTTAAGGCTACTTATGTATAATTTAAAGAAAACTTACAAAAAATATAAAAAACTGTGATTTAGTTTTATATTTTCAACTTGGGCAAGAGGTACATATATAAGATGCAACTTATTTCTTTATAATAAATTTAATTTATTATAAAAAATCATTTGATGATTGATGCAAATTATTTTTTATAATAAATTTATTTGCAATTTTTTTTAATAATAAATTTTACAAAATTAAAAGGTTATTTTATTTCTTAAGATATCTTACACTTTATTTTTATTTAAAATATTTAATAGAATGATGTTTGTATAAAATATAATTTTTCATTAAAAATATTTTAAAACGAAATAAACATAGAGAAAAATTATAATACAACACTACACTAGTTAGTAGGTATACCTATGAATATGAAATCAACTACTTTCAGTTCACGGAAACCATTAACAACTTAGATTCGCTGCTCGGAACATATGTTAACAAATCATTTTAAGAAAAAATAGTCTTGAAAAAAGTCTTAGCTTTTAAGAAATATATATATTGTAATGAAATAAAAATATCTATAGAGGAGTTTAATATGTTATAAGCGTTGTTTTTGTTTATTGATTTGTGCGGATAAATTTTTAACTTATTAAGAACTGTTGTTCTGGAGCTGATACTTTACTTCTTGAATAATGAACTAAATTGGCAAGAATTCATTATAAAATCCTCCTCCTCGAGGGAAAAGGCAAATTTTTCTTGTGGATTATATTTAAACATTTTTTTTCTATAGTCATTGGTGTTTACCAACCTTTGTTACTATTAACACTACACTTTCCTTCATTTCTTTATTTTAATCAAAGATCAGTATGATCTTTACTTAACCCTTATCAAATGACATCACCTCGGAAGAAAAGGAGCGGTGGCATTATTATTTACTAGCTTTTGTAGGTACTAGGTATTTCATGTGTTTCTATGATTTTATACCATTCCTACAATTACTATTTTATTATTAAAAATAAATCACAATTTACGTTGTGCAAAGGAGTTTGTTTATATCAAAGAAAAATTATTCAATTCTAATATACAGATACCGAATGTAATAAGTATTTAAGATATCACAGCCCATGTCTGGCGATATACGAACATATATTAGAAAAATATATATCTATATGTAAAAGAGAAAGCTTTTTGGTTTTGTTTGGAAATAGATTTCACGAACATCGCTCTCTAAAATGTTGTCGTGCACCGGTTAAGATATGTATATAAAGACTAATAATATTATCTAATAAATATTATTTACTAATACTTTAGTATTAGTTTGTATTTCATAATATATAATTAAAATTTAAAATATTAGCTGACGCACCTGTAAATAGGTCAAATAGTCTAAATCTAAAATATAGCGATAAAGAATATGCACAGATTGCATATCAAAATATAAACCCTTGATAAGTTTACAATTAGTGATGCATCTTAATATCTTACAGTAGAATATCACATTTCCTTTTTAAAAATATTATTAAATAATATTTACTTAAATAATTATTTCTTCTTATATCCATATTTGTTGATTTCTGAAACAAAATAGAAATAACATGAAAATTTGCAAATTCAAGTTAATATTTTTTATTATGATAGTATTTACAAAGTCGATGCCTTAGACTTATAAAATACTAAAAAAATGCAAAAATAGTATAAAAAGCTATGATAAAAAAAACTAGAGCCGAGTCGTGGCGCAGGGCCACAAGATTGACTGTAAACGCGATTAGCTGTGGGTTCGATTCCCAGTCGAGTAAATGAAATATTTAATATTTTCATTCTTTCACTCTGTTGTCGAGGTAAAGGGCGGCGTTGAATTCCGCCAATCAATACACAATGCCTCCAAAATTCGGCGGAAAATGGGAAACTGTGTGGGAACACTAGATTTAACCTCTGCCTATACTGCTGTGCGCAGGATCGAAGCCAATAATAGCGCAGAGGTACTGCGCCACGGTTGGGTTCGAGTAGAACTATTTTATTTTAATAAATCAAGTACATCTAAAGATCATGTTTCAATCTCTTAATAGTAATGTAACATAATATTGTGGTTTAATGTCTGGTAGAATAATTGTCTTATAATTACGATGTACTTATATAAAACATCTCCGACGTTATTATATGTACTCACTGAATGCATATGTAGGATATATGAATTAGAAATATTTGTAATACTTGTCTATTCAATCTTAATTACTCTAGGTAAAAAAAATCGTTAATATTTTTGGCAAATGGTCAGGTCTTAAAGAGAATGTTTAGTATATTATTTTAACTATATTATTTGTCATCAATTTCTACACTTTTCGTTTTCAATAGAACAATGTAGTAGTATTCTTGTCATAAACAATATCTTTCGTGAAAATTGAAATTATAATAAATCAATCGTATCGTCGTAATTAATTATTAAAGCATACATGTTTTTCTATTTACTCACGTTTTTTATTTTATCTTACTTTATTTTAAAAACATTAGATTATACGTACCATTAAATTCCATATCGCATGTCAAAAGCAATTCCAGCCACTGTGGCCCGCTGACGTTGGGTATGCACAGGGTGCCCCCGTAGCAGTCCGGAAGGCATTTTGGGCTTATGTATTTGTATAGCAGATCTCTGTCACTACCCAGAAATACGATGCGAGAACGAAGCTTTTCTTTCAGCAATGGCTTGAAGAGTTGGAATACCATGTTAAATATATATGGTTGATTAATGATGTATAGCCCTTTGATTCTGAGCGGGATGCTTTCCTGTAAATTTAATTTATATTATTAGGTTGTATCTTATTATAATATTATACCCTTAAAGTACGTAGATTGTATGTGAATTATTATTATTTACTAATAAAGATATACCTAAATTTGTAAAACATGTCTCTAATTTACTATTCTATAATCTAGATTTAACACAATTAGTGTTAAAGTTTGTATATTAAAAAGAAGGTTGGGTCCAGCTTTTTTGAAGACATTCTTTAGTGGAGAGTAGTTAATCTATATTCAGAAAAAAATTAGATAGATTTAAATAATATATCTTTTTCGGTGATGCAACATGTGACATGTAGCATAAATTTTATTTTTATAATTAGACATTATTTAAAATAAAAAAAAAACTGTTAAATAAGCAATACTCATATAATACCTGGAGCCAGTCAACGATTCTTTTAGCGAACTGTGGAGTGAACTGCCACACTTGCTGCAAGGATAGACCATCCATGTCGAATATGACGACGGCGCCGCATATCTGCGTTTCGGGCTCAAGCATTGCAGCCTCCAAAAACAACACGCACCCTTTGAACACCTCATCCAAAGAACACTTGTGATGGTTCCATTTTTCTGAAATTATCATTGCAGTTGCATTTTAGTACAATATCAATATGTGACAACTAACAGATAAATAAATTTATAAGTAAATATTAAGATTAATCTACTTCACGCATAGGCAGAGGGAACCTAGTGTTAAGAGACTCCGTTCCCCATTTTTCGCCGAATTCTCATTCTCTGAGTCATTGTGTATTTAATGGCGAAACTCTAAAATATTAAATATTTTATTTACTCGAGTGGCGATCGAAGTTCGAACCCACAAACAGTCGCGCTGCGATCAACATACTGCGCCACTGCGCCACGTCTGGCCTCCAAATAAGATATAAAAATATCAAGATTTATATAACAAGATTAATCTTATCAACAATATAATTACTTTGTTACTACAGCGACAAAAGGATATAAAGGTTAATTGAATGGGACAGACAGATATACGTAATAATGATATCATAATTTGCAAGATAGTAACTGTGTGCGTAACGTATAGTTCAACACTTACGCTGTCACTTAACTACCATCACGCTACGTGACCGTTCTCTGTACGACTAAAATAAATCAAATAAATCAACTTCACGCTGCATCCCGCACACAGCAGGGTAGGCAGAGGGAATTTAGTGTTAAGACACTCCGTTCTCCACTTTCTGCCAAAATCTGGAGGCATCGCGGGTTGAGTGGCAGAATTCAACGCCGCGCTTTGCCTCGACACCAGAGTGAAGAAATGGAAAGTAAATTTAAGTAAATATTGCGCCACTACTGGCCTCTACTAAAATAAAATCAGTGCAATTAACTCCGGCGTGGATTGGTACATTAGATATGTGCTACTAAACACTTTATTTATACTTCATTCATTTAAAAGTCATTAGTTTAAAGATTTTTCTTGTTTCTTGTTTACTTTTGGATTTTTTTTAACGATTAAGAATGTTTATTTTTATATTGTCATTATTTCACGCGTGTTTATTTTTATTGAATCAATAGATGTTAATAACTTCTAGTATGTAGAACTTAAATTATAAATTAATCATTTAAACTGGTTGTGGGTTCGATCCCCAGTCGAGGCGCGGCGCTAAGTTCCGCCACTCAACACGCAATGCCTTCAGTCTTCGGCGGAAAGTGGGGAACCGAATGTCTTAACACTAAGTTCCCTCTACTTACCCTGCTGTGTGCGAGATACAGCGTAAAGCTGATTTAAATTAGTTTGATATTTAAACTGTATCAATTTAACATTTTTTGAATAACATGTTGCGTGCGGTCAAAAATTATAAGGAAATAATTGGTTGATTATATTTTATTTTAAGTAAGCAGTATATAATAGTAACTAGAACTGTTTATTTCATTTTGTTTACATTGCTGTAGAACAAAAAAAATGAACTGGCTATAGTTAGCAAACATATTGGGAAGTAAATATTTATTTTAAGTTTTAGGTACTTATATATAAGGGATACATTATTTAGGGATATAAATTGAGAAATAATATTTTTTCTTGATTATAGTTTGCTAAATAATTTTTAAAATATAACCTCAATTTTACTTACTGCCTAATTCAAGAACTAGCACTCTTCTGCCATGCTGGTCGCGATTAGGGAGAACTCGAAGAACGTTCTGGTTAAAGATATTCTGTTCTTTGCTTGGAGTGAGTCCTTCGTAGTGCTTGTGATGTTTGACTTTAAAAGCATAATATCTCTTTATCTGAAATAACAATATTTTATTTCGATATAACGTTAGTTTCGTAAAAGTAAAAATAATTATACCTTCTATACAAAATTTATTTTGTCCGAAAAATGATGTCACAATTCGTCTTTTTAAGATACTAATTTATGCACATATTTATTATATATATATATTTAAAAATAAAACGAGGAAAAAAATTAAATAAAATGTAAAACACTCTTAGAATTTGCCGTTTTGATTATGTCTAATGATATTAAAAAGTCAACTTTTTTAGATTTTTTTTAAAAAATCTTTTAAAATAAAGCTTACCAAATCGTATGCACTTTCAGGATAAAATTTACAAGGTCGTAGGAATCTAATCATCCAAGCGTCGCTATCTAATGGCACTAATAATTCCTTGTCCGCTGAAAAAAAAGTGAACTTAAATTAAATCAAAATTAAATTATTTGAAAATTAATTTGATGTCTTATTATTTCTAATTTAAAAATTACCTAACAAATTTAAAAGAAAAGTAATTAAGGCCATAGTGGGCACAAAGGCGTGATTGGCTATGAGTTCAATCCCCTCTCGAGTGAAGGAATTATTATTGTATATATTTTCATTTCTTCGCTCTAGCACCAAGGCAAAAAGGCCAAGCGTTGAATTCCACCACTCAATACGCAATGTCTCAAAAAATTGGACGCAAAATGGGGAACAGAGTGTCTTAACATTAGGTTCCCTACCCTGCTGAAATCCAAAAATAAAAAAATAATTGAAACCTTAATTTGTAATACAATTTTTTTTGTTTAAGTTTATAACGCGGGAATACGTAAAAATATTCACTAAGGTGGATAGTTGAAAGCAAAGAATAAATAATTTTAAAATGACCAGACAATTTAAAAAAGATCATTAAGCTTTTATACTGTGCAGGCAGAATTACTAAATTTTACATATACCTATGATGTGTAAATAAATTTATAATTAGTTAAGAGTAGAGGTTAACAATTTTAGACCTGTTAACCTTTACTCTTAACTAATTGTTTGATCTTAGGATCACACACAAATTTAGATACTTATTGTTTCTTGTCATCTTTGAGGATGGTTATGTAAATATATATCTATTGTGTGTGACCTTTGATACTCTATTCTTTAGTATAACTCCCACCGCATTAACTGATAATTACGTACATTATTTTTTTAAATTTTTCTTACATTTTCATCACACAGTTGCAGAAAGAAAAAAATATTGAATGAGCTCTTTATAACAATTTTAAGCAATTAGTACCTTCTAAAAGTCTTCTTAGTTCCTCCACAGCTGGCTTCACAATTTCTGGAGTTTCACGTAATTCACGTCTAGCGATCTCTCTGACAGATTCTCTAGGTTCCTCTAACTCAAACTGTAGTAGAAAGTCACCCAACTGCACGCCAGGCAGCGTAGTTACTTCTGATAGCATATGCTGCGATACTGAAAAAAATGGTAAAAAAAATATTAAGGTGTCTGTTTTAATGAATTATATCAAAATCTAAACTCCTCCTACTGTTTATCCTAATAAACTATTGGGCTTGTTTATTTTCTTTTTAGTTTTATGCAGTCAGGGTTTTTGTTTTTATAAATATTTTTTTTTTATGAATAAGGTTTATTACAATATTAAATAGGTTATATTACGTCATATTAAGTGATTCAATGTAACTGACTGTACCTACGGAGTTACCTCGAACAATTAGAATGTATCACATGTTATAGACAACTCTGAGTTATTTAAGTTGGATCACGGACGTGAAGCCGCAGGTAAAAATTGTGTATATCTTTAGCTTGTTAGCCTTATACACAAATAGTTTATCAACATATTTTATTAAGAGGAAATAAAATTTATTGTATTTCTAATAATTTACTTGTTTAGCTTGGTGAAAAATATCAAGATAAAAATATTGTCAATTTCATATTTTATGTCATATTTGAAATTCAAAAGTAAATTTACATTTATCGTTGTGTAGGTTTATATGAACATGTTAATCTGTAGCTCTATATGGTTTCAACGTGGGTGACACGAATTTATAAACAAGAAAAATAAATATATGAAGTAGAAGTTAATTTCTAGAAATATTTTCCCTTCCTTTATTATCTATCCATACTGATTACTAAAATTAAAGTTCAACTTGTACCCAGTGGAATAATTATATTTGCGATATAATTATACAAAACAAAACCGGACAAGCGCGAGTCGGGCTCCGAGCTTTTTCTAAAATTCAGGCATAGCTTAGCCAGAGCCGTATCGTCTGATACCTCACTTATTTAATATTAAATTTTGCCCCCCTTTTAAGGCTATTAGTTTTTAAGATTTAACCACAAATGTATAGTTTTCTGATTTTTTCCTAAGCGAGCTAAGATATCTCCAAGCGTTCCTGAGATAAAGTCTCTTAACAGACAGACAGAGAGACGGATGGACAACAAAGTGATCTTATAAGGGTTCCTTTTTCCTTTGAAAGGTATAGAACCCTATACAATAGGACTCCAATAAATATAAGAGAATATATTAACTATTAAAAAAGCTTTCTTCTTTAGATATATATGCATGCGCACATAAAACGTTACATATTTTCAAAGCTACGAAAACAGGATAATTTATTTAAAAATAAAATATTGCATTTACAACAGCGTTTGAATGTAAACGCAATGGTTGTGGATTTAATCCTCACTCGGGCAAAATACTTAACAATACGACTCAAAAAAGTTCTCTATCCTATTGAAGAAGAATTCTTAATCACACTCTGGTTTTCTTTAATATAATCAAAACAAAACATATCAAACTACTTACTTTGATATAGCTATATGAAAGTAATTTTTTTATATATGGAGCTATATTATAACATCAACCGCACAGTGACATCAATATTAGTGAAGCTATATAGTCTATGAAATCTGTCGGACACCTAGCTATTCAGAATGCGTCTTTTTTTATGGAAAAGACCAAGGCAAACGAGCGTTCGGGTCACCTGATGGTAAGTGATTACCGCCGCCCACGACCCCGTGCAACACCAGAGGAGCTACAAGTGCGTTGCCGGCCTTTAAGGTGGAGATAGACGCGCTTTTTGAAGGTTGTCACAATACTATTGACCTGGAAACACTGCCGCGGGTAGGCCATTTCATAGTTCCGTGGCGCGTGGAAGTTCTTACGAAACCGCACAGTAGTGGATTGCCACCTATACAGGTGATGTGAATGATATTATAGCTTGTGGCGTACTGTGTGGTTAGAAAATTCGGCGGCAGGTAACAGGTCAAACAGTTCTTCAGAACACTCCCCAGATAAATGCGGTAGAGAACGCACAGCGAAGAGACGTCTCTACGCAAAGCCAACTTAATTCGAATGGCTCTACGTTGTATGCGACAAATGGTTCAAGCTGATACTGAGGTGCAGCCCAGAGATGAGAACAGTACTCCATATGAGGCCGAACCTGGGCCCTATATAGTGCCAATATAATTTAATTTTATTTAATTTTTTTATTCACAGACAGTAAAATGCATGATTCGTAATTTATTTTAACCTTTATATTATTTAATACGGATATTGGTTGGCGTATATGTAAATGCCATCTTATTCATTCGTCCTTGACAATTAGGAAGTGTTCGTTTTTTTTTAATCTAAATTAACACACACTGAAGCTTCGATGCAAGATGCTTAAATTATCCTATTAAATATTCTTTATTTATTAAACTACCTGTCATGTGATTAAGTAAGCAAATTTTCAAATATTGATTATTAAGAACACAAACAACAAGGTTTTTGACTGGTTGTGGGTTCAATCCCCACTCGAGAAAAATAAATATTAATTTACATTTATATTTTCATTTCTTCGCTCTGGTGTCGAGGCAATGCGAGACGGTGAGTTCCGCCACTCAAC
The DNA here is from genome assembly GCA_013421005.1 of Heliconius erato x Heliconius himera. Classification (NCBI taxonomy): domain Eukaryota; kingdom Metazoa; phylum Arthropoda; class Insecta; order Lepidoptera; family Nymphalidae; genus Heliconius; species Heliconius erato x Heliconius himera. The sequence continues at coordinate 28,754 of JAATLQ010037717.1, read as the reverse complement.
ACGCAATGCCTCCAGAACTCGGCGGAGATGGGGGAATGGAGTGTCTTAACACTAGGTTCTCTCTGCCTACCCTGCTGTGACTTAATTTAGTATTAATATGACTTAATTTAGTAATTGTCACTTAATTTAGTATTAATATTTAATGTGTGCACCAGCCTACAATTCTTTTTTTTTATTAATCAGCAGTCAACAACTAGTTTGTGACCAAACCGCTTTAGCAACTTTAGTGAATAATCAATATTTATATAAATTATGGATCTAAAATTATAAAAATTAATATTCATGATTTAAAATCGTTATGGCCTTTTAAATGAATATTGTGTATTGTTTACGATGCCAACAATTTGAATAAAAATTGGCAATAAAAATGCTATTTGCTATCATGTTATACATATACCATATTATAATCAACTATTTTGTTACATATAGATACATATTATAATAATGCCTTAATAAAATATAATTAATTTAATGTCGCCGTGGTGATTCTGTGGCGGAAGAATGTGTGTTTGTGTGTTTTAATACTACTTAGAAGGATGTTTATATTTCCAATGTTTGTTTGTATTTCTCATGCCCGATTTGGAAAGTTTCATTTTTCTTTCTTTCAGCTTCACGCTGTATCCCGCACACAGCAGGGTAGGCAGAGGGAACCTAGGGTTAAGACACTCCGTTTCCCACTTTCCGCCGAATTCTGGAGGCATTGCGTGTTGAGTGGCGGAACTCAACACCGCGCTTTGCCTCGACACCAGAGCGAAGAAATGAAAATATATATGTAAATTAATATTTAAGAAAGTTAAAGTATTGTTTTTATTAACACATTATTTAATCTCTATACATAATAAGACAGTAAAAATATTTTGTTTATTTTATTAGAGGGACACTTAAAAAGAATAATAGAAAGCAAAAAGATTTTTTTTGAATTTCTTGTCTGTCTGTCTGTCTGTCTGTCTGTCTGTCAACATATTTTTGTCCGCATTTTTCTCTGAAAGTACTGAACCGATTTACTTGAAAATTTCACCAATTTCTTTGTTTTAACTCAACTTGAGTACTAAAGTTTAGTTCATCAAAATCGGTTCATTAAAAAAAAAGTTATCGTCATTTGAATGAACTCAAGGCATTACTTTGCCTGCGAATATTATATAGCAATCGCGCTGGTATGACCCTGGCTAAAGAATGACATTCGAAACGTCTGGTTTATATGATTGTTGATAAAAATATATATTTTTGAAGCACTATTATATAATATTTTATACAATAAAGTAAGCAAAGTAGAATTGTTAATGGAGAATACCTTCATAAATCATAACAGTTAAGTTTAAGTCGTAATTAATTCAACCGGCCGGTCGTGGCGCAGCGGCACGAGGTGTGACTGCAAAACCGACTGGTTGTGGGTTCGATCCCTAATCGAGGAGATGAAATATTTACTTAAATTTATATTTCCATTTCTCCGCTCTGGTGTCGAGGTTAAGCGCGGCGTTGAGTTCTGCCACTCAACACGCAATGCCTCCAGAATTCGGCAGAAAGTGGGGAACGGAGTGTCATAACACTAGGTTCCCTCTGCCTACCCAGCTATGTGCGGGATGCAGCGTGAAGCTAATTTTAATTTATTTTAATTCAACACAGAGATAAAGAACGATCTTGAAAGAAATATCAAGTAAATACAAAGATATTTTGGTTGGTTCGTTCATATAATATATGTAACTAATTTAAAAACTGTACAGGAGTTAATATGCAATTAATACAGTTATTTTACAAAGAATATTATGAATCCTACAACCTAAATTAAATTATTCACTGACATCATCACATTTAACAGAGTTTTAGAATTATGATGAGACGTATATTATATAGGTAAAAAGAACAGAAAGTTACAAAAATATATAAGTGTAATACATAATTAGCTTTATGTATATTTTGTGTACGTATACTACGTAACATATCAAATATCAACAATGGTCGTATTTTTTTATTTAAAACAATCAAAAATTCTTTGACGATAATGTCGTAAAAAAATCATATTAGAAGTCATTATAGTTGTCAATCGATTGTGCTTATTAAATCAGTAATCATCAATTTTAAGCGGGCGAAGCCGTGGGCGAGCCGCTAGTATTATAATATGTCCGTCTGATAGGCGGCCGAGCGCCACAAAGTGCTGACAAAGGAGAGATCGGGTGAACGGCGCCGGTGGGAAAGGAATTTCTTCTGTTCCCACACTTATTATTCCATCGTGGAGTAATTAAGTCGTAGGTTAAGTTAGATTAATTTAGGTTTAAACAGATTACTTGTTTTATAACTTGAAAGCAGTAATCTTAGATATAGTTTAGTTTTAAATTAAATTTGTATTTGAATTTAAGATTTTATTAATTTAAGTTTTGTATATAAAAATCGTATTTTTTTTAACCCTTCAACTGCAGCCTACGTAACTCATTCACATTGTTTATATTCGGGCAGAAAATAAGTGAAAATAAAAATACAATATAAAAATAATACATAATAAATTGCTAGCTTATTAAGTCTAGACAATATAGTTAAATAAAAAAAAAAAGAAATATGCGAGAATGGATGTTTGCAATGACTGCATAGTCATGTAAATATTACAGTGAATATCAATATATGCGATGTATGCTCCAACATAAAGATACTAATTTATCCATTTGCCATTGTTTTTACATTAATTTTCAATGATTAACAACTTTATGTATAGCTTTCTAGTTATACCAGCTAGGCCAGTCGTGGCGCAGTGGCACAAAGTGTGAAAGTAAAACCGACTGGTTGTGGGTTCTTCGCTCTGGTGTCGAGGCAAAGCGCGGCGTTGAGTTCTGCCACTCAACACGCAATGCCCCCAGAATTCGGCAGAAAGTGGGGAACGGAGTGTCTTAACACTAGGTTCTCTCTGCCTACCCTGCTGTGTGCGGGACACAGCGTGAAGCTGATTTATTTCTTTTTTTTAATTTGTATTCTAGTTATATTGTTATCTACGTATCTTATAATATTAACTTTTATTTACCCTGTGTGTGGGTGACGTATGTAGGTTCAGTTTTTAAGTCTGTTTGTGTTCTTTTCTATATTTTACTATTTTTAAAAGTCAAATAAACTTATATATTACGAAGCTTATGAAAGTAACATTGTTCTAATATTTAATATTTCGTCATAATGATTTGATATTTAATGTAATTCTTAAATGTTTAACATTTTAAAATTGAATACTTAGAAAATATTAATAATATTAATAATGACTAAGCAATTATAAATAATATAATGAATGGAAGATCACACCACAAGAATTTTACAATGTGTTTCCCCACATTAACTATAACATATTTTTTATTGAAATCACGAAAAACTTTTTTACCTTGTTGATAAATTTTTCCTTGTTTTCTAAATTTGACAGCAACGTCATTTATATGTAGAGAATGCACTTATTATTATGAAATATTAATAATATCTTAATTACTATTTTTATCTAAAAATTAAAATAAAAAATATTGAAACGAAATGGCCCAGAATAAAGTATAGATTTATAAATAAAAGTCGGTAATATTTGATTTTTTTAGTCGGGTAGAATAAGCAAAATATGCTTAAAAATACGAACAATACGAAACTGCATTGTAGCACTTTAATAAATATAATGAAGTTTCTTATACAAGTTTTTATTTGTAAACAGTTTAAATTGCTATATCGTATGTTCAATTAATAAGGCCAAGTGCATGATTCTGTTAATATCACAATCTCGTCTTACACGGAACCAATACCTACAACAAACACTCTATTTGTTCTTATTAAAATAAGTAATCCTTAAGAATTATTTTTTTCCAGCTTCACGCTGTATCCCGCACACAGCAGGATAGGCAGAGGGAACTTAGTGTAAGACACTCCATTCCCCGTTTCCCGCCGAATTCTGCAGGCATTGCGTGTTGAGTGACGGTACTCAACACCGCGCTTAGCCTGACATCAGAGGGAAAAAATTAAAATATTACATATTTCATTTCCTCGAGCGGAGATCGAACCCACAACTATTCTCGTTTACAGTCATACACTGGTAAACGCGACTGGTCTCCTCTTAAGAATTATTATAATAAAGGAACCTTATGAGTTGCAGTTTAAAATATTACTTACCTTTTCCCATTGTTCCAAGAAAATAATCACTTTAATAGTTATCAGTAATTTAATATTAAATAGTGCTTTACTATTTTGAAATGTTGGAATACACTTAAGCAATGAAGGTACGGTGATGACCGCGCGTGTGACCAGACTGCACAGTCGAACGAGCATCCGTGTTGATTTATACTGGTAATATCGGTAGGCCGCTAGTACCTACTCTTTAACATTTACGCTCTTGAAATGTATCGGCGTGAAAAATTTTATAATGTGAATACCTTTTAGACTTTAGATTAGTGGGTAGGTCTTTGAACTAAACACACTTGTAGGAAGTATAGGTTGATATTTTTATTATTTTTTTTATGTATATAAATATCTATATAAATTAATTATATATCTATTTAGGTAGGAATAACATTAACTATATATAAATGGATAAAATAATAAGGAAAAAAAGGAACGGACCAAATGTCTGTAGTGGTTGGTATTCAAGTAATAAATAAAAAAAAATCTACGTTAACTCAGAAATTCTTTGTAAAATATTTTTTGTGCAATATATATCTATCTATATAGATTTACTATATAAATAAATAATTTATTTATATAGTAATTCCTCATATGATAATTCGAACCAACAGCCATATCGTATTTACATCAGTGACCGACCGTACCACTGAGCTATGCGGACGGAGAGGACTTCATATATTTATTGAGTTGTATAACTTCTAGGTGTTTGTAACTGGTCTAGAAGTAAAATTTAACTTAATCTTATATTACCTACTGTAACCACTAATTTGGTAAGCTCTATTAAGTAAATTAATTTTTCAGTAATTAGTAAAACCATTAATTTTGACATAATTCATTTAAAATTGTTTATTTTGTTTACGCTGACGATCAAAATAACAATAACATTCTAAATATTATGTTAATGACCCATAAGATCAGTAGGCGAAACAATTGCCTAACATCATAACATAATTAAAGCAATTTTGGACTAAATTCACTGTATTAATAGCTTTTTAAAAATATCCAACAATTTTTTTATGCCTGTGTAAAGTTAAATGATCTTAATATAAACTTTTTTTGTTTATGTTGTTCATAAATAAATAATATATTTTTATATCTATTTTGTTTAATAAAGGCAAGCAGCAGCAGTCAGAGTATGGTTGGGATCGATAAGGAACGTTCAAGACATAGACATAATATTTTTTTTTATTCAGCATGACGAGAACCATAAATATGAAATACATGCAATGTGCTGCAAATGCAAAATAAGTGACAAGCGAGAGCTCTAAAGTGGCGCATCCCAATTCAGAGGTGTCCAAATTTTAATGTTTTCCAAATCCTCTCAGTTCAAAGTAACTTCGTAAGATGGTATAAATCCACTGAAAAATCTTGCTACAACTGTAAAACGCAGTTGCAGCAGCTAAGCACTTGTTGGTAGGGTACTTGTAGACAGCGGTCAATTTTCTTTCAGTGCGAGAATAGAGAGAAACATACGCCCTAAAAGCGGCCAATAGACTGCGAAAGAAGTTTCGTCACTTTTCCTCTTGCTCTAGCAGAAATAGTTTTCGTCATCCAGACCTGATATTTTTTTGTAAAACTTCAAGTTCCATACTAAGAAACATCAATAAAAATATAATTTTAAAGTAAACAAGTCTATAAGTATAGTAGCAGCGAGAACAGGAAATCTCTCTTTAGTTTTCTAAAGATGTCGGCCTGGTTAGAACTATCTATTTACTTTGAATGCGGTACTAGCAGTAGAATTATTTCGCACATTGTTAGGTAGAGAGAGGAGCTCGTAGAATAGAGGCTTCTTAATTTAAAAGGTCTTTTAAACTTACATTTGGGTCGATAGTACCAGGCACTCTTGATGGAGGTGCGGGTGGTTCGTCCCCCATCAAGATCAATGGGCCTGGTACTTGCACAATAAATTCATGGTATACTAATTTATTTAATCTCTTCTAAGTTCTCATTTTTTGCCAAATATCATAATTCTAGGTCTGAAAGTACTCTATAGGTTTTGATTAGGTACACGGCGATTTTCCAGTATGCGACAAAAACGAAGTTCATACGATCGCTTCTTTTAATTGCATTGACTTATTTTGCTCCAAGAGACTGTAAACGTGGAATAATCTGGATTTACATATATTAATTACAGCTTGATATCTCGAGTTCTTTAGAAAAGGAGTACTGACAGATGGATAGACAGACAACGAAGTAATAATATAAGGGTTTTGTTTTATTCTTTTGATGTACGGAGCCCTAAAAAATAGTTAGTCATTCGTTATTACGTCATTTCATTGTACGTTGTAGTGAAAATATGTGTGTGATGTAAATGTCTACCCCTTCCTGAAATATGATAGCGGCACTCAAAGACAAACTATCCCAGGAGCACCTCCTGTGTTGGAGAATCCCTCCCTGAGTCTTTAAACTCAGGCCGCCTGTCGAATTCTGGGGAGGCAAAGTTCGGGTCCTATACAAGATTCACGTTCGGCCTTATATCAAGTACTGGTCTCATCTCCGGGCTGCAGTATCAGCTTGAACCATTTGATCGCATACAACGTAGAGCCGTTCGAATCATTGGGTACCTACTGATTTGTGAAAGCTTTGACACATTGTTTTGCGCAGAGGCGTCACTTACCATCAGGTGACCCGAACGCTCACTTGCCTTGTCTTTTCCATAAAAAATGTATTATATATATATTTTGTTTAATAAACAGTTTTTATTTGAATCTTTGTTCTATAAAATTCTGTCTTTAGTGCATTTTCATTGTCATTTAGATTTTATACAAGCATTAATAATAAAATTAATTGAATATTTCTTTTATTTTATGGCTGGTGGATTTTTTTAATTCGAAAAAAGACGATAATAATATAGTAATGTTATTAAATTACTCATGAAAAACATCGCAGGGCATAAAATATTTCATATTATGATAATATCACATCATCGGCAAAGACGTTGCTACCTTTACCGTAAAGGTAGCAATATCGTCATAATTATATAGCATCGCGAGATAGCAAGTAACGGCTTTGCCTGCTATCTTAAGATGATGTTATAATAGTGAGTGGATCAAGATACCATATTTTATATTTCACCAACCGCTAAGTAATAACTTCGCAGAGGTTGATATTTCTTTTTTTGTTGTAACTTGCAAAATATTGTTTATTAATTAAATTGTTATAAATGTATATATGCATATAAATTTATAATAATAAATTTGAAACATGAAATATGTTACTGTTTTTTTATTACTCTCTAAGGTAGAACAAATGAATAATAATCAAGAAATGGCGTCGACAGATTATGTATAAGTATTAGATGCCATAAAACTATTTAAGACAACGAATTTTTTTCAGCTTTACACTGTATCTCTGTAACAGAGTAAGCAAAGGGAGCGTAGTGTTAAAAAACTCCGCTCCTCACCTTCCGCTGAATTCTTGAGTATTTGCGTGTCGAATGGCGGAATTCAACGCCGCGCTTTTGCCTCGACACCAGAGCGTAAAATTAAACTTATTAAATAGTTAATGTCCTCGAGTGGGAATCGAACTTACAGCCTCACGCATTTACAGTTACATGCTTGCGCCCTTGCGCCATGACTGGTCTCAACAAAATCGAATGATAAATAATAAATGATTTATTAAAACAAAAGCAATCTTTTGAAAGGAATTCAAGTATTACGCCATCTATCGAGCCGACGGAGTACTATATCGTAGTAATGTATTAGGCGTTATTTATTCAAGCGCTTCTTGTGGTATTTGCTACTTGTCGACAGAGGGAAACCTAACTGCAAGAGATTAGTAATGAATTTTGAGACTTCATTATTAATGCTTTTCATTGTTATGACTTCTTAATAGTTTATTCTATGATAAACTTATTAGAAAACAACTTTTATTTTTTTATTTTTTTATATACTTTTAATATCTATTAAGAATAATTTTTAAATAAAGGATATTTATGTACAGAATTTACTAAAAAAAAATTCTACTCAGTTGTCATGTATAATAAGTTAATTAATATAATAATAAATACATATTAAGTATATCTTAAATAGTTTTATTTCAATTATTTTTTTGCTTTACGCTGTATCTCATATATAGCAGGGTAGGGGGAGAGGTTAGGATAGAGCGGAACTAGGGTTATGTCACTCCACTTTTCGTCTATTTTTTTAAGACTAAGCTCAACGTCGCGATTTGTTTGTTACCAGAGCCAGGTTATGAAAATAATTCGTTCCCACAAGTGGAAATCGAACCCACGGCTGTCCCATTTACAGAAAAATCCTGTGCCGCTGCACCACGATGGCCTTTTCACATAATTAATCGAATAATCAAATGTTTTTGATTAAATCAATAATTTAAACAAAGACGAAATGCCTGCATCTTCTTAAGACCTTCATAGCGTGCACGAAGTGTAAAATATTAGGTTTGCTCCATTTTAGTTTTTTTATATTACTGTTAACAACTATAATTTATTAATTATACTGATTATTACCTATATAGTAGGTTAAAATGGTATCTATTTATATAGGAGATTTTTTTAAATGACCTCAATTGGTCTCAGATTAAAAAAAATGACCTCCGGACAACTTAGCAAAAATATGCTAAGCTGCTATCCTTTGCACTTGACAATTTTATTTAATTGCTATTAATTTTTTGGATACCGCTATATACTTCACTGTTTTTTTTTGTAAATATAATTAACATAATTTTACTTTTATATATAATTTTATATAATGCTAGTTTTTATCTTAGCGACAAATTTAAACACTCTCTTTGAGCCAGCAAGCTGAAACCGTATCGATTTGCGACAGCATTCGCAAAAACTTTCTGTTTGTACCTGACCTAGAATTGCGGTTGTCACTTTGAATGCGCCTTATACAGAGAACGATAAGTTTTTATTTCGGAATGCTGTATTATGGTAACATTACATTCGTTTACTTCAAAGTAATTATGCCATATTAGATACCTTAAATAATATATTAAAATACTTAGGAAAATAGAGTTGTCACAAAATGCAATTAATTAATATTGATAAGCATACGGTGTGTTATTATAGTTTTGGTTGACTCTACTTTTAAATTATGAATAAAGGATCATGCCGGCAAGTTACTTATGGTCCTTATTAACCTACCGTTATAATTTTAGGTTCCTATGTTCTCTCTGTCTAGCCCGCTATGTGCGGGATACAGCGTGATTCGAATTTGCTTTCGTCATTGTAGGCGTACACGTGTTTGTCCTATTTGCACTCCGAGCCCACCTAGCTGTAACTGTATTATGGCATCTTTCTCGGCCACGGCCCTTGTCCGCACTTGGCTGCACTCACCGCATTTAGATATAGGCATCTATAGTAGATATTGTATATGTTTTGCAGGGTATTGATCGGTCCATGACTTCTGTAAGAGCTTAGAAAACAATTTCGAAAATTGTTTTTTAACATGTAAAGTTATAGTTAAATGCTTAAAATTATAGTATTCTTTTTTTTGTGTAAATTTGAGTAGATATTTTTATTTCGTTTGGATTTTAAATTTGAAAAAATAAGTTTGCTACATGAATTCAAAAAAATTAAATAAAATGTAGCTGAATGTTATCTAGAAATACAAATATTATTAGACGTCATTTTCATTTATTGTAGTTATTTTGACATATCGTATTTACGTAGACTATAGTACTTTTTTGTATTAATATGGAAACTACATATTTTTTTAGTAGTAGTTAGTTAGTTTGTGTGTTTGTGCACGATAATCTCAGAAACGCTTTAGCACAGCTTTCACTTCAATCGGTTCATAAATAAAAATGTTATGTCGATTTAAATAAAATCAATCAATTTAAGACGAAATTGCTATAAAAAAATTGTCAGTTGGCTGAAACTCCTGGGTTCGATGTATAGATATTCTATTTAAAATTATAATATTATTAGAACAGGAAAGTAATTCAGACTGGTACAGATTAGCAGCGGGCAAAGCCACGAGCAGGTAGCAATATGTAATATAAATATAAATGTCCATTTTTCGGATATTTCGTACATTAGTACTGCAAGATCTCAGTTCTAGCCAATTTTCATACATCCTACATGTAAGAACTACGGGAAATACTCTATACGTATTACACCCATTTTATACGAAATGAACTACAAATATTCCTCTGTAATCTTTTTTAGGGACAGTATAAAAAGGTTTACGTATTTTAAATATCTTTAAAAACTTATTATTCTTTTACTTCTTGTAAAAAATACTAACAAGCAGTACAGTTTTACTTAATAAATGTTACAAGTAATCATAAAAAAATATTTATGAGATATTTTTATGAGATATCACACTTTTATTGCATCCAAATACATTTTTCCCTTCTCATTTAACGTTCGTTGCAATAAAAGTAATGAAACTTATAATACTTAATAAATTCATAATGAATCAGCTTCACGCTGTATCCCACACACAGCAGGGTAGGCAGAGGGAACCTAGTGTTAAGTCACTCCGTTTCCCACTTTCCGCCAAATTTTGAAGGCATTGTGTATTGAGTGGCGGAACTCAACGCTGCGCTTTGCCTTGACACCAGAGCGAAGAAATGGAAATAAAAATTTTAAGTAAATATTTCATCTCCTCGAATGGGGCTCGAACCCACAACCAGTCGCGTTTACAGTCACCCTTGTGCCTCTGCGTCACGACTGGCCTCAAATCCATAATGAGATGATAAATAATCTTTGTTAATGTGGATCTACAGTAGCTAAATCTTCGTAGTAGATATTTTAGTTATAAAAAGCTATTTTTCCGAACTCTTTGATATATCTACTGCTAGATAGAACATACTTAGATGAAAGATTGTATTTGAAACAAGATATTTTGTAAGGGATTAAAAATGAATTCTAACTTCCACGTTATTTCACCGTGCACTTTCTTAATTAAAAGATAAAAAAACAATCATATTCTATCATTTCGACACAATTTCAGAGAAGAAAGTTTTTATTTTTTTAGTAAATATTTCTAATATTTTTTTGTCAGGAAAACATGGTGCCTGATCTGAGTATATGGTTTGAATTTCAACTCAATATCTCCAAGCCTTCCTGAGATAAAGTGTCTTGACAGACAGACAGACGGATAACAAAGTGATCTTATAAGGGTTACTTTTTTCCTTAAAAAGCGGAACCTTAAAAAATAATCAATTGACGTCACAAGAAATGCACGTGTAAACTTACTTTACATATACTAATTTAATTATAGTATTGAACTTTGTTTCTATTGAGATCTATATGATTGATGTTAGAATGCATTCAAGCCTATTGAGATTAGTCCGATCATAGTAACACATATTTGGTACTGGGCCAAAGTAGAGGTTGTTAACCGACTGCACGTGCGATTATTATTGTATTGTAAACTAAAAATAAACAGATTGACTTACTCCTTATATGCAGGTGAAGTGTAATGATGACCATATTGGTTTTTCTTATCAAATATGATTTATAATATTTTGTAATGATATATGTAGTATATTTGTGTATAGGTTTTAGAATATAGTAATGTATGCAATTTGAGAATAAAGTGAAAAAAAAGTCAATTCTGTACATGAGAGTTATGAAAAAAAACTGATATATTTTTTTGTCAGTTAATGTAACGATAATAGAAGCTAAGTAGTGCTCTCTTGAATAGTCTCTTGAATTTTAATCTTAATGGGAATGGAGTGTATTATCACTACGTTCCCAGGTTCTCAGGTTGGTTGTTGTTGTAGCCTACCTTGCGTAAAATAGTTTATTCATAAAGTAAGAATCGTTTAGTGAGTAGGTATGATTATTACATCATAATAAAAAAAATTATGCGTTACACATGTGCGCTATTCGTATCCTATCTTACGTTGTTCATTTTATTTTATTTTTCAGCTTCACGCTACATCAATGCTGCCAGTGGCAGATAGTCAAATATAACACGACACCTCAAAAACCTTGTGATTTTTTGGTACTTTCGTTTGTTTTTTAATTCATGTAACCAATTACATGTCAAGGTAATTTCAAGTTTAGGAATTGGAAAAGTACCGTAAAAGTAACAGTTATATTCTTGTAACATAGAGGTAACATGAGAGATACTGTAGAGGTGACTTTGGAGAAGTTAAAAAGAACAACCTGTCTTTAGCAGGCAGGTATGCAGAAAATCATATTCCATAGTCTTCTGTCATGCCTTCCCAAATCGAGACATTCCGTGTTGAATGCCGAAACTCAACGTCACATTTTGTGTTACTTAAGCAGGAAATGGAAATTTTATAGATTTATTTACTTTAAAAAAATGTTCGTTTACATTTTTACTGATAACAACCAAAGATGCGTGATTTTAAAGTGAAACGTGATTGATTATTATTCCGCTTAACTTTTATTTTTATTATCTTTTCTCGATCATATTGTTATCACTTTGTCTGAAGATTACGACACTATTAAATTAAATTGAAATTAATTAATTAATTGATTCGGAGATACAAGGGTTTTAAATTTGTTTTTTTCATATTTGGAGAATTTGGACAGCCATCTTTCATAGGGGCCTTCGTGGCGCAGTAGTACAGTATCTAACTGTAAACGAGATGATTGTTATTTCGATCTCCAGTCGGGACATTTATAGTTTAAAAGTAATTAATTAAATTAAAAATGTATAGTTTAAAGACACTACGCCTGTGACTTACACAAACATATATGTTTAAAGGGCCCCTTTCGAGTGCGCATTGACGTTTGCCTCCACTGTCCAAGCCCCTCTCGGACTTACCTAACTTAATTTGAAAAAAGAAAAGTGCTGCCTTGGAAGTAGAAGTTAATTATTGATAGCCTTTTACACTTACTTGCACCTATTCTATCAAAATAAGATAATCTTCTTATATAAGAATAATATAATATAAGAATTTATTCACTTTAATTTTATGATGTTTCGGGGTATTTGTTTCTCTATATATGCATCATGAGATTCTAATTGGAAGCCGATTCTAAAATTGAAGGCTTTAGTGAAGATATTTTAAACTAGCCTTTTTTTCAGAAACACTATTGATAGGTGTAATATCATTATAATGTAATATCATTATAAGCACTATTGATAGATTGTTATATGTAATATCATTCATTATAAGTTCATATTTGTCGTATAATTATTTCATAATTATATTACCTTGGCGACACGGCTACTTGCCGTTACATTTTTTTTTAAATTTACCAATGCGGCCATCATATCGCACAAAAATATAAGGTAAATTTTCGTATAATTAATTACTTCATAAAGCGATTTCTTGTGATTTTTGTAAGAGATAAGCAAAGTATTTTAGCTGTTCTTGTTCTGTCTTACATTACACATCTTACACCACTTGTTTGTTTGATCATCTTAGGCATTATTAAGAAATTAAATTTTAAACATGTTATTTTAACAGCTTCACGCTTTTTTCACATGAAGCAAAGTGGTCTTAAAATAAAAAAATAAATAAATTAAAGCAAGGTCTTAAAATATTTTATTCTATTGTCGATATTTTGAGATGTTTTGAGAGGAGGAATACAACGCCATTATGTAAAATTGATATTGTTTCAAAAGACCACTGTTTTTACATAATAACATTATACTATAATTGAAGCCAGTCGTGGCGCGGGGCACAAAGTGTGACTGTAAAATCGACTGGTTGTGGGTTCGATCCCCACTCGAGGAAATTAAATATTTATTTACATTTATATTTTCATTTCTTCGCCTTGAGGCGCGGCGTTGAGTTCCGCCACTCAACACGCAATCGGCGGAAAGTAGGTAACAGAGTGTCTTAACATTAGGTTTCCTCTGCCTACCATGCTGTGCATGATACAGCACGAAGCTGATTGATTTATTTTATTTTTCACTGTAATTAAAACATATCGAATGACTAATAACAATAGTGGAAACATTGTTGTTATCGAACTAGGCAGATGGAAGCGTAAATAGAGCAAACGCAAACAACAGAAAAATTATAACATTTTATAGATAAGTATTATACAAATGTGGACCGGTTGAAAGTTCAAGCAAATTGGGTCAAATATTGATTTTTGTTATTACACTAAAAGTAACCAAGTATAGATTATCTCTAATATAAAAAAGTTATTAATATTATCTAATAGTAAATATATTACTATTAAAATATTTACGTAGATATATGTAACATATTCGTAAATAAATTAATTAATGAAATCAAATCAAATCAGCTTCACGCTGTATCCTCCACAGCAGGGTAGGCAGAGGGAACCTAGTGTTAAGACACTCCGTTCCCCGCAGTTCTTTCGTTAAGCACGCAGTGTTTCAAATTTGGAAAGAAAATAGAGAAGGGAGTGTCTTAACACAACTTTACCTCTGCCCATCCTATAAAAAAAAATCATATGAACTTACCACTTAATACTATCGCGAGTAACAGATATCTATAGTTAATTTAAAACAGCCAAATAATAAAATAATTTATTACTACATATTTTATGTACGTAATTTCCTTTAAGCATTCATCAATTTTTTCAAGCACAAAATTGCATTGCACGTTGTAACAGCTAAAACCTCTCTAGAGCCTCAGTTCAATAGCCGTGACCCTGTTTCAAACTCGATCGACCACAATATTACAGCTCGCCGCTCTTCCTCAATTTAGTATCCATTTGCTGCTGTCACACATTCTAATATAAGTTTGATTTGAACCTTACAAAACAATCTGATCGATTTGTAGTGTTGTGTAAAATATATTTTGTTGTACTTTAGATAAACTATGTTTATTTAAATATATTTACATATTTTATAAAAAAAAATACGTCTCATGGTGGCGAAGTATATAGGTTGTTCACTCTAAATTCGTTCTTTTCCACACCATATTTACTATTTTACACTTCAAATTAATTATTTTACACTCTAAATGCGCCGTTTTTTAACCTCAAAATAAAATTACAAAGATGCTAAACGTTGACCTGTATTGTTTTAATCTGGCTTGGGCTTGTATACTTAATGCAATACGACGTCATATATATAAGTTCAAGCATACAAATTGGAAATCAAAAATGTTGTAATTTACGAATATATTAAGTAAAAACCTTATTCTATTTCATTCAATTCTGAATTATTAGATCTATTTACTTTTTTTTTTTTTTTGTTGATTATTTACTTATTATTATATTTATTGTATAATTTTTATATATCTTTTAACTCTATATTTATAATATTTCATCGGACTAGACAACATAACTTATATGAAAATACCGAACTTACAAAGTTGAAATACGATATCTAGAGTTGATAGGTAATGATTGTTTAGGAAGTGTAGAGATTTTTCCAAATATCAACAGGAAAATATAGTAAATGTAGCTTATTATCTTATATTTGAAAAAAAATATATATGACCGTTTTAATCTAGACATGCACGTACCTATGCATTACAACCGAAGAATACATTTCAATCGGTGTAGTTAATAACAGTTATCGTACTCGTACTTTGACACTTTATATTGTTGCCATAATAATAAAGATATAAACAGTATTGTTTCCTCAATTTGTTCTCACCTTCTAATCAAGTATACATTAGTGAAACGATCATTGCTCACCAGATGATTGTATTATAATGGCGAACCAAAAGATGCCATAAGCCACACATAGGTAAAACTAACTATAAATATAAAATATCTATTTATATTATATGAGTAAACATAATATTAACGTATTTTATCTACAAACTAACAACAACAAATAACGACTGTATTATTTAATGAGAATAACATTTTCGGAAGGATATTATTATCAATTAATGTCTTATTGTCATTGATTATTGTCTTGTCTTTTTGATCTAATATCATATGGTCTGTAATTTCAAAAATAAAAAAAACAATGAGGACATCTTCTACTTATGTGAATACTTCCTTTAGTAATGATATTGTGATTTAAACCTTATATTTTTTAATATTTTTTTTATAATAATAATTTATTATTATTATTATTGTTTTTTTTTGTAAATATTTTATTATAATGCCTTAATAAAAGACTTGCATAATTGTGTTGTATAATATTTGTCCATAAAGTTTAACTGCTCTTGCAATGTATACCTACGCAATATTTATAGCGACTTTATAGCCCCATTTGGCATCATTAGTGAAAACGACGACCAATATTTAAGACGATATTGTAAAATACTAGACTGCATTTTTTTATTGTTTAAGACACCGCGTCTTGTCCACTCAGACGGAGGCTGGAATTTTTCTTCTAACACCTCCCACAAACCATACATTATTGTTTCGGAAAAAAATACCAAGTATACCATACTAAACAAAAACTTAAAAAAACGAAATAAACACAAAACACTAGAAAAAGGAGAAAAGGATATTGACGGACAGTAACCGTTACGTGTCTTATAATTAAAAAAAAACATAGGACAAGCGCGAGCCGGGCTCGCCCACCGTGGCTTCTGTACAAAAATGGGAGGTTTCGAGCTTTGTCTGAAATTCAAGCTTATATTAGCTAGAGCTCTTTCATCTGATACCTCACTTGAACTAGCGGCTTTAATACCAACATTTTGCCTTCCCTTTTAAGGCTTTCCTGAACTAATACTGAATCTGTAGATGGTACCTGCCAAATTTCAGAATTCTAGGTCAACCTATGCGTTAGCGTTTATTTGTATCGGCTTTTTTTAAGTAAATGTAGAAATACGATCTTTATAAAATCGTCATTTATAGGAACTTTTAATCCAATATGATAGACAATAAAAAATATATTTAATTTCATCTTTTTGGAACGAAATATCTTAACATCAGGCTCCCTCTGCCTGCTGTACGCGGGATACAGCGTGAAGCTGATTTTGATATGTTTTTTAATATTGTAGTGATGCTAGGGTTATTATAAAATCATATTTTCTTATGAGTAAATATCTAAACAGTGGTAATGATGTTTATAACTTATAACCAAACAGAGTCCGCTCTATATCCACTTTTAATAACGACGTCCGTTTAAAAATACTAAAAACAATATTAAAGATATTTTAATAAATAACTAACACCACATATAACCAATAAGAATGGGCCACTAAAGCAACTGATACTTCTTAATTCAAATTAAAAAAAGGAGAGTCGTTGATATCGATATTTTCCCACATACCTACTTCGAATAACTAAGTATTGAGTAGGTAAACAATATATTATATACTGTTTGTGTAAATTATAACTATTTTTGCTAATAATCTCTAAAAATATATTTTAAGACGTTTTACTTGTTATTTCTTATATAAACTACAAAAAAATAATATAGTAAATAGGTTCCTATTGAAACATTTTTTTTATTTAATTAACTAATAGCCATTGGCACAATCTGTATCTGTTGTTTCGTAAGTTAATGGATTGTAATTTATTTTTTTCCATGTAAAACAGTAGGTATTGAGTAATAGACTAATAGTGTATTAATTATATTGTGAATCATTATAATGACGTAGTTCTATACGAACAAGACAATAGCAACAAATAGTGAATAATTGAAGCTTTAAAACAGTAAACAAAAAAGGTGAAAATGTGACGATTTAAAAAGTTATTTCGATAAATTCGATATTAATTACATATTACTTTGTGTACCAAGATGTGATTAATTTCATGAATTTGTTTAAAAGTGTTGTTTAATGTCTTCTTACAGACTTTTAACATTATTTTTTTTTTTTAAATCTACAGACATGCCCATTCTTTTCATACCATATTTTTTAACATTTATATAGGTAATTTTAAATATCTACTCTAAACCTAAGGCTAAATAAAGCTTTAATTATTTTTATTTTTATACATGCCATAATGATTTTATTTAAAATATGCCATATATGGAACGTCAAATGTTATCCCCGCCTTTCCTTTAAAAATATAATTATAGATAATTGTATATAATTTATCAAATTTTATATCATTTTCTTTCATTTTATTTGTTTTTATATTTTTGACAAAGACAAACGATTGCTTAATTTGCACTTCGATTCATTCGGTAACTTAAGATCTTTGATTAATTAATGTTAACTTTTTAAAAAACTCATTAACTAATTAGTTTATATATAAGTTTATAATAAATACGTTAAGTTAATGACCATTTATATTTATATACTATTAACTAATTTATATACTATTAATAAATATTTGTTAAGTTCTTGCTTAGAGCGGCTAAGGAGCTTTATCATGATGTGGGCTCTACATTTACGTCCGGGTAACGATGATTTGAAGGTTACTGATGATTTATAGGTATACCTTTAATCTTCTACGATATTACTTTTTCTAATAGCCAAAATATTTTTTAATATTTTTATTAAATAAAATTATACAACATAGGATTAAAAACTTTATGTTTTGTTTATTTTTATACTAAGTAGCTATTATATTTTTGTTATCTAATATCTATATTTATATATTATTCATAATATATACATGTATGAACTTACTTTCAGGTGTCACTTCCCGGAAAATAACTTTAGTTTGAGCTTGGGCCGGCATTTTAAAAGCACTCTTTTCAGAAAATTAAAATGTCTATTATACAATCCCAATGCAAGCAAATTTTGTTTATTTTATATACACTAACAGTTTACACTATGGAATGATATAACTTTGTCACAATCACGTATAACTTAAGTAAATAATCAAAACGGAACGTGCTCTACTGGCTAGAGTTCGTTCGTGACTGGCAGGACCGGTGGACTTTAGTGCCGCGTGCTCCGCTTAGACGCGACAATATATTCCTATATTTCATTTATAAGCTCACACTAATGATGTTTTTGCGTCATAGAAGAAAGTGCACGTACATTTGTATTATATTGCAATAGTGGAGATGGCGAGATGTGATCTCCTCAAGTTTTTTACTTTGTGATTGGGAAATTTATAATTCTGATTACTAGAATGCAGCTCTACGCCTTTTTATCGCATGGCACTGTAGGTAGAGCAACATAGTTTTAAAATACTCCATTACAAGTTATCACAAGTTCTTATCACAAGTTTACAAAAAAATTGCATGTAGAGTGGTGGAAATCAGCGCCGATTCAATTCATCTACCCCTCTACCAGGAGTGAAGAAATAAAAATATATAATTGAGATAAATAATCGAGACCAGTCGTGGCGCAGAGGCACAAAGTGTGACTGCAAAATCGATTGGTTGTGGGTTCAATATCCAGTCGAGGACATGAAATATTTATTTAAATTTATATTTTCATTTCTTCGCTCTGGTGTCACGCAATATCTCCAGGTATCGGCGGAAAATGGGGAATGGAGTGTCTTAACACTAGGTTCCTTCTACCTACTGTGTGCGGGATGCAGCAGCATGAAGCTGTTTTTCTAATTGAGATATTGTGGCGTTGTGTTCCACCACTTAACACGCAATGTACAATGCGAGGTACAATGTAAAACTAAAAAAACGTATTTTTAGATATAATTGAATATATACGAAGTATTTGTTGTCTGATGTAGCTTTCGATCACTAGTCATAAAATAATTTGTCATACTCGTAGATTGAAATTGTGAATAAAACTAATCGTGAATTATAAGTTGGCCAGTATTTATGTATATCGTTTTCATTTTGAGATCGATCTTGAGTTGCCATTTTCATTCATAAACATATAATTTAAAGACGTAAAACTAGCTCAGTCCTATTAATATACTTGATTCAATTTTAATCGTTGCAATGTCATGTTATTCATTTAATATTAAGGACTATATTATGACATCACAAATTTATGATTACTTAAGTCAGTTTGTATTTATACCTATTAACTCAGCAAAATGATAATTAACAAGTAACTGCGTTCTCCGTCAAGTGACTAGTGAATTTATTAACATTCACCAAAATAAATAAAAATTCTCAGTTTATTTTATTTTTATATTCTAGAGATTAACCCGAAGAGGTTTTCTATGTGGTAAATGTCATCTTTCACTCATCTATAACTATACTCGGAAATTATATAACACTATAAATGTATAACGCCAGTTGTGACGTAGGGGCACAAAGTGTTACTTTGAACGCGACATGTTGTGGTTTGATTTCCACTTGAAAAAATGAAATATTTAATATTTTCATTTTCTTTGCACTGGTATCGATTTAAAGCACGGCGTTAAGTTCCCCACATAATGCTTCCGAAATACGGCGGAAAATGAGGAACGGATTGCCTTAACAATAGGTTCCTTCTGCCTACCCTGCTGTGTGCGGCATACAGTGTCAAGCTAATTTATTTATGTACTTACACATATATAAGCATTACTCCGAATGAAAATTAAGTTCATAACTATTGCATAAACTTAGGTCATAAAAGCGCCTAGACGACTATTATTTCTATAATATAAGTACATTTATATAGTTCATTTCATGTCTGACCTCGCACTTCGATAATAATTTACTAAACATTTATACTTTATAGAGATCTGATTACCATAATACTATGGTATCGAGAGATAAAGTGCGTTTCCTTGTATTCCAGGAAAATACGTGATTAATTTATATATTTTTATTTCAATTCTTAGTATTAGGTACCGTACCTTTTTTATTAATTGATCCTTTTAATTTATAAACATAATGTACAAATGCTTACCCTACTAGCGTATCTAGAGATATTTTCTGGGGGGAGGGCCTGGATTTTAGCTTTGAAAAGATATGTTCACTTAATTTTTTATTTTATTTTTTGCGGCAAATTTTGTTGTTATTAAAATATCTGAGTTGGGCACCAGACTATTCTGGGGTGGGCACGAGCCAACCAGCTACCCACCTTCTTACGCCCATGGTGGTACCTAATAATACCTAACCTAAATAACTTAAAGCTATAATATAAGCTTATTTTTTCCCCTTATTAACCTTTCCAACTATTTACTACTATATAAGTCTGATATCATTCCAGATTAAAATTTTGCATTTCCTTCTGTTAGTACCTTCTGTGATTTTACTTGAGCGCTGCAATTTGGGTTTTCACTTTAAAGGTCCTCGGCGCATCCTCAACTACTCTGAAAGTTCGTTAGACGGTCATTCAGCATGTTAGGTCTCTTTTTAAAAATAATAAATTGATTTGCTGAATAATTGTGGCTGTAATCTTTCCAAAATATTTTGACAATTTTCACAATTTAAAATAAAATTTTACACACAAAGCTATGTTAAGCAATTCTTAACGTACATTACTAAACAGTCGATCTTTAACCTTTTAAGGGAATATTTATTCCCTATTAACTTTATTTTCGGGTCTCATTTGCATGTCGACCCATATACATACAATTACATATTACATTTTACAAAAGGTTCACGAGTTTCGCATGCCGCGACATCTAGCGCAAAATAGCTTAACTATGACCGACTATACATGTATTGTATGTATACAAAATTTATTATAAAGCTTCATAAAGTTTCTATAACTCTCGCTAGATGCCGCTGACAATTAAAAGTATACCACAAAACACGTTAAATCAAACTGTTTTATAAATCGTGATAAATTTTGTAAAAAAACCGGTCAAATGCGAGTCGGACTCACCCACTGAGGGTTCCGTACCAATTTCTAATCCAGGTATGTCAACGAGTAGTACAATTTGAAGCAGGCAAATTTAAGTTTGCATGAAATGAACTACAATTATAAGTTTTAATATTTTTTTTCTATGAAATACTTACAAATTTCTACTTTTTGATTTTTTTCTTTTATTTGTGTTGTTGTGTTTGTACGTCGTAGCAAATGTCATAAATGTAGGTGCACGGGAAGTACTCTGTAGGTTTTGACCCCCTTGCGAGTTTCGAAGTTAGAATTTTTCACAACTTTAAGGGAAAGTACACTTTAGTATTTTGTATAAATTTCAGCTTGATAACTCCACGCGTTCCTGAGAAAAAGGGTCTCGACAGACGAATTTCTTCATTCTGGTAAGAAAGCAAAGCATGGTGTTGATTTCCGCCATTCAATACGAAATGCTTTGAAAATTAGCTGTACCTGTATATAGCAGGGTAGGCTGAGCGAACGTACTGTTAATCAGTTCGTTCACTATTTTCCGCTCAATTTAACATCTTAATGTAGGTGTTAGTTTTATCATGACAATAAACAGGTACAGAGAAATAGGAAAATATATATTAAAATATATTTTATGGCCTGACCTAATGTATGAATTAAATATGGATATCTAATGTTTAACATTTTTTAAAATGTTATTAAATAACTAGTAACTAGCGTATAAAAATTTCGACGTAGCTTGATGAGAACGTATAGCAGTAGAGCACCTAGTCGGTTTCCAGGAGGCGCGGGTTCGAGTCCCGCTACGTTAAAATTTTTATACGTTTTTAAATAAGTATCTAATGTTTTATCAAGAATTCTATTTACAAATAGAAGCAGCATTGCTATGGGTTTGCCTGTGTCCCCGGTAATAGCAGATATATACATGGAGGACTTTGAAGAGATTGGCACCTTGTCTAACTAGGATATATAAGCGGTACGTATATGATACTTTTACAATTTTAAATCATTAATTCTATTAATGACAATTTTCAATTCACAATAGAATTACAGGCAAATAAATCCTTAGCTTTTGACGATATTTTAATTATAAGAAATCCCAATGGCACAGTAGGTTACACAGTATATAGGAAACCCACGCAAACCAGTAGATACCTCAATGGTGAATCGCACCACCGCCCTACATAGTCATCTACTGTCAGAGCCCACCATCTTTGCGACGCTGAACACCTAGGAGACGAGCTTCGGCGAAGAATGCCCTTTATCAGAACAAGCTGTCAGTTTCCCGCCAACGTTGTCAGAAAATCAACAAGCCACCCACAGTAGAGAGACAGTCGGCACTTTACCACATGTGGAGAGAGTTACAGACAGGATTGGCACCATGTTAAGAAGAGCTTTCATAAAAACTATATTCAAGCTTAACAAGAAAGTAAGCCAATTCTTAAGACTAGTGAAAAGTAATATTCTGTTACAGTGTTCAGGTGTATACAAACTAAATTGTGACTGTGGCTTGTCACACATTGGTCAAACAAAGAGAAGCATCGATCGGTGTTAGGGTGAAAGAACACATCCTCGATATTAAGAATGAGCATGTATCAAAGTCAGCTGTGTGTGAGCACACTGTGGATAAACCCAGCCACTACTTAAGGTTTGATAAACCTCAAATCTTCGCTAAGGAAAACAGATATATTGCTAGAAAGATCCGCTAGGCTATTGAAATACAAAACATCCTAATTTCAATTGAGAGGATGGTTGAAAACTTTTTACCATCTGGGACCCACTCCTAAAATCTTTGAATTCTCAAATCCAACATTTTAGAGGATAAGATACAGTCAGCTGATTACTATACTACTACGGCTACATTCTTGTGTACAATGGTCTATCTGAAATCTAAAAATTAAACTTCAGAACTGTTGTGCTTTTTCCAACTAAAACTTATTCAACCTTGTCACTGTAACTTAAAGATAGATGAAATGCTTAGCTTTTAAACAGAACTAGTTCCTAATTATTGAAGGATGGCGTTAGGATTGTGTTTATTTTGTGCTAAACACATTAGCTGATTTATACATTTTCAAGCTGTAGGTTGCTTAAGTTTTGCCGCCCTTGCCTCAATTATTTCCCTTGAAACTTCTGGAGAGATTTTGCACTTGTAAACTCTTAAAAGTAATTAACTCAATCAATTGTTAAGAAACACATTGATGACATAAAAAGATTTTTTTTTAAAATAAAATTGTTAAATAATGATTATTTATATTAAAAAAACTCATATATGAAGATGTATAACCACCTGTTTGTATTGTTTGTTTGATTGAAAGGACAATCTATTCAATATAGTAGGATGAACAATCGTGTAGACAATAATCAAGGTATCATCAAAATGTTTTATTTGATGTATGGTTTTAGAGAGGCCAGTCGTGGCGCAGCGCTAAAATTTATATTTCGCACGGCGTTGAGTTCTGCCACTCAACACGCCATTGCGTGTTGGGTGGCATACCACCAATTCGGCAGAAAGTGGGGAACGGAGTGTCTTAATACTAAGTTCCCTCTGCCTGCCCGGATACAGCGTGAAGCTGATTTTATGTACGGTTTTATTACGTACATTTAAAAATGAACTAATAGCAATTTTTATATATAGCAAAAGACACAGATCTCATTACAAGTCACTCCGTATTCCGAATCTGGTATTTAAGACATTTGTTCCAGTAGTGGTTTGAATATGGGAATAGTAAAACGAGCAGCGTCACATTCTGTTTAGTTTATTCGACTGATCATGGCTAATGAAACTGTCAATTTATAAACATACTGTCAAATGAGCAACTTTTATAAGTTTAAACTTATACAATTATTAAAGTATAATGTATTTATCCATATATTATACAAATCAATGTGTCATTAATTATTAGCTATAATTGAATTGAGAATAACATATTGTTTAGGTTTATTGTATAGGTTTTAAAATAAATGTTATGCAAAAAGAAATTGAATATTTCTATACAGTGTTGCTCGTGATATTTAACAGTACTTTTTATATGTTAAACTTGTAAAATATATAAAGTTAATGAATCTACTCAATTTACAAATTAGTGTCATTACTATTATGTATAATTAAATTGATTAATGTACTAAAATAAAATAGAAATATTCCATATGGTCTTGGTCGTGTTTACCACATTTTATATTGGATGGAATTGTTTAATGTATTTATTTAAACAAACTGGATTAAATTTATTTTTAAACATATCTATTTTATTATGCTGAATGCATAACGGGTGCAAAAATGCAAATTTGGTTGATACGTTATAGAAAATGTCAGCCCACCACATACATTTTCTATAACGTATCAACCAAATCTGTATCCATGGCAATAAGAAGACGATCATAATCATGTAAAGGAAATTAATTTAACACTACATTATAAGCTGATGATTTGTTTACATAATATAGAATATACTGTATAATAAAAGACAAAGAACCAAATAATATGGTGAGTCATGATTGTATATTATCGACCACATATATAAATGTTGATGTAGGTTCTAAAGTATAGTATATTCTATATAGTATATAGTATACGAACTACGAGTCAGCTTGAATATTATGGAAACATATCGGCGTCGCACTGCGCGCGAGTGCTCTGAGCGGAGTAGACGTTTCATTTAACATACCTTCATAGAAATTGTAAGTCCTTTTTGTGTTTTTTTTTTGTTAGTGACATATTATTTCTAAAGAATTTTCATTGGCTTAAATTTTATAATTAGAGCTCTTAATATTAAGTAATTAAAGTTATATATTTATTAATTCTAAATATCCTGGAAGCCAAGCTTTTTTATTTTGAATCAGGAAAGATACAACAGTAAAAGCTCTTTGTTTCTTTAATTTCTATATTAAATATATTTTTTTGATTGTCTGTTACTGAACGTTATTAATTTTAGTACTGTATCTAAAAACCTAATCCTAGTTGCAAAAATAGCGTGTCAGTGGGTGATATCCTAAAATAGATTAACCATTTTATTTAAATTTTACAGTTTAGAAAACTTAAGTTTGAGGCCAGTCTTGGCGTAGGAGTACAGCGTGCGACTGTAAACGGGACACGTTGTGGGTTTGATTGCTATTCGAGGAAATTAAATATTAAATATTTTGATTTCCTCGCCCTGATAACGAGGCAGAAAGTGGGAGACAGAGTGTCTTAACAATAGGTTCCCAAAGTATCTGTGCCTTCATTGCTATATGCGGGATACAGCATGAAGCTATATTTTTTTTTATAAAAAAGTTAACCTTATTAAACACTTTTTGTTTTTAAAAGGATATTTATAATATTATTATTTAAATATGTCATAATTTATTACACTGAAATGTCCATAATTAAATTTTGATTTTCATTTAAATATAAATAAAAACATCAAAACACATAAATTTAGCCGATTATTATAAAGTATAGGATATTATTTTTAAATTACCTTACACAATTGACTTAGTGGTATTAAAAATAATAACAAAGCGCTCCCCAGCGAGTTTAAGTTCGAATAAAGCCGAGTCGACGTTCTCGTGACCTTGACTTCGGCTATGCACGTGCGTAGCTATATGAAACAGATCTATAAAATGAGCTGGCGCAGAAATCAAAAGTGGTTCACGATAAACTTAGTATCTTAACTATATTGAAGAAGAATTCAGTGGGGAACGGAGTATCTTAACACTCTGCCTACCCTGATGTGTGCGGGATACAGCGTGAAGCTGATTTAATTTTGATATTTTTATAACAGTTTATAGAATTCTATAGTTATCATTTACTATATGTAATTTTTTAAAAGTTGATTGAAACCGATTCTATAATTTTCTTGTAATAAATAGCATAACATTCAAAAATTTTTTTTTATATGTTATATTTAACATCACGTTGGTATTTTTTGTTATTGTAACGTCATGGTGGCTATTATATTATGTAAATTGTGTGAAATTCACATGATATTAAATATTATTAATTATGTGAACATATTTTTTTTATATATGTAATGGCAGAATTATTTTCATTTTTCCTTTTCTGATTAGATAAATGTTGACGTTTAGTTTTATCACTTAAAACTCTATAGAGAACCGATTGTCTCAACACTGCCTTCTTTGCCGATTTTTCTATAAACGAAATAAAGCGTGAAACTGGAAAGAAAATGACATGTAACTAGACCTGTCAACTATGTCACAATGGTGTCATTCATTTTAATTAAAACGAATGACACCATATTTATATACATTAATAATATATTTATATACATTATAATGTATATAAATATTATGTCTCGGTACCTGAAAACTGATGCTGGTCTTAGCAGCTAATGCAGTAGATTACATATGAGTATGTAGAGGTAGAAGTAGTTAAACAAGTGAACAGCAAACACTTGTTGCGTGTGTGCGTTTGGCAGTTGACGTCCGTTGCCTTGACTACCGATGTGTTGTCTATTTGAAGCCGGCCGGCTGTATTGGTAGCCCCTTATATAGTCATATTACCCGAAGTAACTAATTACTGTTTAAGAAAATTGAAAAAACTTGAATCTTTTAGATACTATTAACAATTTAGGCCAAGGATTAATTTCGGTCGGTCGGTTAAATCTTTTCGGAAGTTTCAGATTGGTTTTTCTTGCTTTTTAGACAGTTACGACAACTCGCTGTGTTTTTAACTTTTCGATCAATTAAGAGCCATTATGTGCCGACAACCTAAAATCGCCTTTCGTTTATTCACACAAAAGAAATATTTATAAAAAATATTATATTTCCTCTGATTGATATTCGAAACCACAAAAATCGTGCTAAGTCAGGTGCATGGCAACTTGCGCCACAGCGCCATCAAGTTATATGATACGTTAAGGTTAAATCTATCAATCAATTCTGATATACTATTATTGCTTAATCACGCATGAACGTAGGAATATTGTGAATTAAATTTTATTGTATTTTTTTCCTAGAAAAAGAATATAACATCGATCTCCAATGGAAATAAACAACAGTAATAAATTATAAAATATAAAGCACGTTAACTACTTTTAACAGGAATAACGTTCTATCGTGATCCTAGATGCCGTTTTTATGTAAATTTTCTATTTTATTCTATATTGTATGTAAATATAATAGACGGAAAGAATAATTTGTTTTTCCTGTGATAAATAATATTCTATGTTAGAATCTATGTAAAGAATTTTCCTTTAAGTAACCACGTATTCCATCGCCATATAAGCATTATTATATAAGACAAGTGTCTGATGTATGTAATACATACGTAAAATAACATTTTAATTTGCAACTTCAAAGCTTTCCCAGAATTTCCTTCAAAAATACAATTAAATTAGCGGTGGCCGACATACTCCGACATGGTCTTTATAATAAAATGCGTTTTAAGAGGTTTGTGCTTTATTACGTTTTTATTACAGCTAATATACATATATTTTTTTAACGTATTGATGTCATGTTTTCATGAATGTGTTTGCAAAGAATACGCTAATGACTCAATGACACAGTTGCTGGTATCTTCAAAGGTATCATACTATATTCGTAAGCTTAATTTAAGTCTCAATTTTCAAACATACGGGATATACGGAATAATACCCTGCTGTGTGCGGGATACAGCGAGAAGCTGATTTTATTTATCTAGATTTAGAGCAGATCTTAGATAAATCGAAAACTTTTGTATCTAAGATACTTGCTTACGTAGATTATATAAATTATATAAAAAAATGTAATTAATCTTAGAGAAGTGTATCAATGGTTCGACCATAAGTGACCTTCGACAACATTAACATAGCTTTTTGCTATTGCAACATTATAAATAATAATTAGTTACATCGTTCTAATGGGTATTATGTTAAGTTCCAACTTTGTACGTTCAAGGAAAGTTACGACCACTCATGTTGTTTGAGGCCATTTTTGTGTGGAGCCAGTCGTGGCGCAGGGACACAAACGTGTAACTACGCGTGACAGGTTCTGGGTTCGATTCTTATTCGAAGAAATGAAATATTGAATAGGTGTTCGCCTGATCGTTGTTCACAGTAGACGTGTTTTCGTTATCTCCTCAAATAGTTAAGAAACTGCTTGCAATTCTATTCTTTGAGTGAAATATCCTTAGCATCATAATTGCATAAAATATATAAACAGTAATAAATAACACCGAAGTGCATTTATAGTGAGAGGTGCCACCTACTTCACACCCGCGGAAGCGGAACGGTTGCTATTTTTTGACCCGCTCACACACTGACCCTGCG
>JAATLQ010037716.1:30977-62093 GCA_013421005.1 Heliconius erato x Heliconius himera | reverse complement strand
CGTTCATATAATATATGTAACTAATTTAAAAACTGTACAGGAGTTAATATGCAATTATTACAGTTATTTTATAAAGAATATTATGAATCCTTCAAATCAATAATTTAACATTTAAGGCTGTTTCTGAATGAGTAAATTAAATTATTCACTGACATCAGCACATTTAACAGAGTATATTATATAGGTAAAAAGAACATAAAATTACAAAAATATATACGTGTAATAAATAATTAGCTTTACGTATATTTTATAAATATGAAATATCAACAATGGTCGTATTTTTTTATTTTAAACAATCAAAAATTCTTTGACGATAATGTCGTAAAAAAATCATATTAGAAGTAATTATAGTTGTCAATCAATTGTGCATATTAAATCAATAATCATGTATTTTAAACGGGCGAAGCCGTGGGCGAGCTGCTAGTAATAAATAAAATCTTTAGGACGTATTAGGTAAATTTAATTGAATATGATAGGTAAAGGTTGAAAATAGCATTTAGGTCTAGTTAAAAAAAAATACTATAGATTTCGACTCTTAGCAAACAAGGCGAGTAAAAGGCGAAAACATTAAAATTTTCTTTTTATTCTTTATTTACACAACTAAAATCAATGAGATTTTAATATATTTAATAAAAATATACTTATATTACAACTTTAATGTATATTTATATCAAGTCGAAGTTTAGTAAGTTAAATTGTTTCGGGCCGACCCTCAAAACAGTTTAAGCGTGTAGTTGGATAGTTTTAACTCAGTGCGGCCAGAACTTACTTTATATAAACACCGCAATCCCATTAGGAGATTCCTTAGAATATTATGAATAAAGATTTTATTTACATTATTTTGCGTTTTTATTTATATTAAAGAATATTATCGAGGCCAGTCGTGGCGCAGCGGCACGAAATGTGACTGTAAAATCGACTGGTTGTGGGTTTCGAACCCACCTCCTTACTCGAGGAGATGAAATATTTACTTAAATTTATATTTCCATTTCTTCGCTCTGGTGTCTAGGTTAAGCGCGGCGTTGAGTTCTGCCACTCAACACGCCATGCTTCCAGAATTCGGCAGAAAGTAGGGAACTGAGTATCTTAACACAAAGTTCCCTCTGCCTGCCCTGCTATGTGCGGGATACACCGTGATGCTGATTTATTTATTTTTTATTTTAAAAAATAAATTGTCATCGATGTTATGTATTGCTAGAAATATAATACGATTTACTTAAAATACAATGCATTAAAAATCTGGTTCATGCTGTACTCCGCAAATAGTAGAGTAGGCAGAAGGAATCTAGTATTAAGAGTTAAGACACTCCGTTCCCTATTTTTCGCAAAATTCTGTTGGCATTGCGTGTTGAGTGGCGGAATTCAACGCCGCGTTTTGCCTCGACACCAGAGCGAAGATATGAAAATGTACATTGAAATAAATATTTTATTTCCTAGCGTGGGGATCGAACGCACGACCAGTCGCGTTAACAATCACACAATTGTGCCCCTGCGCCGTGACTGGCCTCAACAATGTATTATTATATTTTAATTACTATTTTCCCTTTCTGTTTATACTTTTACTCATACAACCACATAAACATCTTTTTTTTCTTTATTTTAAGTAAATAAGCTTTCAAAGAAAATTATCTCCTTAGAACGGTGCTTTGTGACTGTCGAGTCTAACATAAATTTATCGCGAGGTTCCGCACAAAAGTTAATTATGCTTATCTCAAACTTCCTTGTTAACCTTATACGTGTGCCTCCAGCAAGGTCAGTTAGCAAAAGTACCTATTGGCAATCAATATTCTTGTGAATAGAAAGTGATAATTCCTATTGATTATTCAATATACACTTATAGATGTACTGTAATATATTATTCTATATGTAAACCGAATTGAAACTTATATACTTTTACTTTTTTACATAAAATCTTATTAATTTTCTATCCAATTCTACGCTAATTTAAAATATAAGTAGAATTACACAAAAACATTTTGTGTAATTCTACTTATATTTTAAATTTGAAAGTTTGTATGGATGTTTGTTCCAAAAATTACTAAAAGGATTTAGATGAAACTTTACAGTAATATAGATTATACATCAGAATATCTACAGTTTATGTTAATTAGTGAGGATTTCGTATAATTTGTTTATACAATTATATATATTAATACGGCAATAAATTTAAGCGGGCGAAGCCGCGTGTAGTTCACCAGTAACAAAATAAACTAAACCACATAATAAATCCGTTGCAAATATTCTTATTGTAAAATATCTTCAAACGCTGTTATGGAATGTGATGTCACTATTCTTATATCAGCAGTGATAACGATCTAGATTACGTGATAATGAGGTTAATGAACTAAGCACGAGCTGCAGGTAAATTGATGATTAGGCGTTAGTATTGAATATTCGATGAAAATTATGCTCCTTTATTGATGCTATATATAAAGTCCATTCGCATCGTAACATATTAATAATGATGTAATGTATGTATGATGCTGTGCACGGCGGGTGGAGCTGAGCACTGAGCTATGTTGCGCAAAATTTTGCGAAATTCAAAACAAAAAATTGTCAAAGTTCAATCTGTGCGCGTGAATTTAAAAACGTTCCATTAACTCTATGGGATATATTTTGACCGTGAACAAAACTCTAAAACTACAATTACAATTATCACTAAACTACTTTGCTAGGATCATCGTGTCGTCCACAACGTTCCTGCAAAATTTCAGAGCTGTAGGTTTAACGATTTAAGAGGAAGCATCACAACGAAACACACTTTTGACCAGTGAGAGCTTCGCTCCGCTCAGCTCAATAAATATAATTTAAAAAAACAAACAAACATACTTCAAATACCTGTCAACTGAAAAAGAAACTGACTAGATTTAAAGTTTTGAAGGAGATATTTATAAGAAAGTTATATATTTCAACTCCAGTAATGTGTGCCTCAATAACTTGTGAGACGGTTTTGATACAACATAGTTTGTTTCATTCACTTTATTTAAATGAAAAAAGCTCTGATGATCTTTTTAGATATGACTGTGTTTCCGAGTAATTTGTGAACAAATATACGTACATAACAAATTTCGCAAACGTACCTCAAATTATAAATAGATCCATATAGATGGATCCAATCCATAAGTATCACGTATAATTGGTTAAATTTTATAATTATTTATATCAAATCCAATGTTTGAAAAGCAAAAAGAATATTCTTGTTTAATTAAAAATATCTCGATATAGTGCTTAACTATTACTATATTTAGCATAAATTGCTTATTTGTAAAATGATTAATATATTTGGGGTTAAGCTGCAAACAGAGTTTTCTCATTAGCGCAACTTATTAAAACTTCAAATTCTACACTTCTATGAAAAATAATAAATATTATGATTAAATTTTTTAGAGTTTTCAAATGATATAGGAGTGTAATCTGCTTAGAATGAAGATTATACGAGGGAACTCATAACAAAATGTACTAGTTTGAAGTTATTATCAACATTACTGTATGAGCAACCACACAAGTATGGAATCGATTAGTAATAAAAGATAAAGAAATACAGTATTTCTTGCAGTATTTCGTGCAGAAAAAATAAATTATTTTTAACAACACGATTGTAAGTCACTTTATATATTATTTTTTTCTATAATAAAACGGTAAAAAAAATGTACGTAAGTACTATCAATATTTTTAAGAAAATATTATTGAGGTTAGTCGTGGCGCAGGGGCACAAAGTGTGATTGTAAAGTCGATTGGCTGTGGGTTCGATACCCACTCGAGGAAATGAAATATTTATTTACATTTATATTTTTATTTGTTCGCTCTGGTGTCGAGGCGAAGCGGGGCGTTGAGTTCCGCCACTCAACACGCAATGAAAGTGGGGAACGGAGTGTCTTGACACTAGGTTCCCTCCGTCTACCATGATGTGTGCGGGATACAGCGTGAAGCTGATTTATATAATTTAAATATTTATTAAACCTATTATACCTATTAACATAAGCAATAAATCGGTTGCTAAACTGGCCTCTCTTCATAGACATACAACACTTATCCAAAAGCAACAGATAAAATCTCCTACAGTTATTTAACCTTCATCACAATCAATCTTAACAACACACTAACTCGAATGCAAATATTCTTTATATAGTAAAACCTGACAATTGATACCAATAAAAATGCGTCCCCCGTACACGTCTCGTCGCTGGCTGCTCCTTAAGCTGCATTGGTGCATTCAATGAATTTCTGATGTACGCTAGTTTATTCAAATGCTAGTAAGAAGACAATGGAAAAATGTTTATTGTAATGCCTAAAGCTCGGTGATACCATTACGAACTAATGTGATTAAAGCGTTTAAAGTCGACTATGTTCCATTAAAAATGCAATTTTAAAAATAATGTTTAAAATTCGAAGTCAGTCGTGGCGCTGTAGCACAAAATGTGACTGTAAAACCTACTGGTTGTGGGTTCGATCCCCACTCGAAGAGATGATATATTTACTTAAATTTATATTTCCATTTTTTCGCTCTGGTGTCGAGGCAAAGCGCGGCGTTGAGTTCTGCCACTCAACACACAATGCCTCCAGAATTCGGCAGAAAGTAGGGAACGGAGTGTCTTAACACTAGGTTCCCTCTGCCTACGCTGCTGTGTGCGGGATACAGCGTGAAGCTGATTTATTTATTTATTTTATGTTTAAAATTTTGTTTATTTCTCATCATTACTTTGTGTACACTAATGTATCACGTTGTATCCCGCATAATGCAAGGTAAGCGGAGTGTACTCCCACACGCAACGACCTATGTAATGTGCACTTAGAACAAATATAACAATGACAATGTAAGATGTCCAATACTTTATTTCCTGCAACGATGCTGTTTATTCTATGAGAAATTCTTTGATTATTTTGATTATAGTAAACTAAAGTGTATCTGACTTTGTAGGATAAATATAGTGTGTCTATATAAACAAGTTTCACTTATGGGAATAATATTTTATAAATACTATTAAAATATTATATTATAAAAAAAATAAACACAATAAAATACAAATATTCTAACTCCATTTAATAGTAAACTATTTAGGTAAACCAAAAAAAATCTACAAAACAGGCCAAGTACAATTAATAACAAAATTAAGGAAACATAGCGTTAAGACACTCCGTTCCTGTGTTTCCGCCGAATTCTGGAGGCAGTGAGTTGAGTTGAGTGGCGGAACTCAAAGCCAGAGCAAAGACATAAAAAATATTACTAATAATAATAATTGTTTATTCCTGTCGTGGCACAGCGGCACGAGGTGTGACTGTAAAACCGACTGGTTGTGGATTCGATCCCCACTCGAGGAGTTGAAATATTCACTTAAATTTATATTTCCATTTCTTCGCTCTGGTGTCGAGGTTAAGCGCGGCGTTGAGTTCTGCCACTCAACACGCAACGCCTCCAGAATTCGGCAGAAAATGGGGAACGGAGTGTCTTAACACTAGGTTCCCTCTGCCTACCCTGCTGTGTGCGGGATACAGCGTGAAGCTGATTTAATAATATCTAATTGCTGACTCCATATCATTATTGCATACATTAAATATCTATCTGGCATAAGTTAATCATGTGTCGAACATTTATCTTGTCGTCAGTGGAGAACACGGCAATCGATTTGTTAATATCGACAGTCACACCTGCTGCGGTCACGATCTCGGCGGTCTAGCAAATTAGATATTGCAATATAATATAGGCTGTTACTGATTATGTATCGTGTGTTGTGATAGTAAATGTAGCCCCTTATGTGATATGTGATCGTGTTCGTGTATAGAAATAATCAGACAAGACCAATTAAAAAAAAAGGTTATACGTTTTAATATAAATAAAGTCTTAACACTAGGATCCCTCTGCCTACCCTGGTGTGTGCGGGATAAAGAATGAAGCTGATTTTGATTTTTTTTTAAATAGAAAAAAAACCGTTTATGTGCGAGTCGTACTTGAACACCTAAGATACCGTACTAATTTCAGAATAGTTACTTTTTAGAAACCATATAAAAATTTTAAACGTAGCGGGATTTGAACTCGCGCCTCTTGGATGGTTTTGAACAGGTGCGGGTTTACCACTTAAAAATATAAATAAAAAAAATTCTGAATTGTTTTACAACGGGAAGTACAACTTACATAAGTATACAAACTTAAGTTTGCGGGCAAGGACACTCATCTTGTATGAAATTAACCACAAATATAAGTTTGTAATTATTTTTTTCTATAAAATACCTATAATTTTTCGTATCTTTTCATTACGTTAATTTAGAAGCTTGATTTTCTCTCAAGGTTTCAAATGATCATCGACCTAAATATCTAATATCAATTTCAGCTCGATACTTCCACGCGATCTCGAGATAAATGATCTTGATGACAGACGACAAACGGACACCAAAGTGACTCAAAACACTCTAAGAGTGCCTTTTTTTGACACTGATTATATTTTTTTCTTAAAAATTAATATATTTTACTATAATTTATCATTACCCAATGACACATTAAATTAAGTTTTTTTAGCTTCGCGCTATATTTCGTACATAGAGTGGAGAGAAGTAAGCTGTCATAACTGAACATATTGTTAAGACATTCTGTTATCCATTAAAACATTTCCAGGAAGCGGAACAAACAGAATTCTTAAGCATTGCGTGTGGCGGAAGTAAACGCCGTACCTCGTTACAATAGCAATGACATGAAAATATTATATATTTATTTTCCCTCCAGTGGGAATCGAATCCACAACCGACGCGTTTTCAGCCACATGCTTGTGCCCCTGCGCAACGACGGCCTCAAAGTGAAAATATATTTTAGGTAATTTCAAATTATTTCGAGTAATACAAACCTGTGAGCTGCATGTCGTCGTCTCCATTGCCGACGTCGTCGTGGAGTGCTGTCTAATGAAGAAGACCAATCTGCGACATCGACAATGCCCAGTCCAGGTCTAGCAGCATTTCTAGATTCCACATTTCTGGCACTTTCCAGGAGTATCGCCGTATATTTTGTAATCAACATTTTAATACATTTAAAGACGAAATTTTAAATAAATGTTCACTTCACTAATTTATTTTCACAAAATGTAAATATTTTTTAGATATTTATGGTTTTAGTTAAATATTGCAAATGCACTTACAAAAAAACACACTTTTCAATTACAACTTCTACAGTAAAACGTATATATCAATTAAAACTGGAACAAAAGGACACAAAATAACATAAATTTCACTTTACTTTTTTCTCTCTAAGCGTCAACCACCGCACGACAGCATACGAACTGTGCTGGAACGTCACGGCGTAGTGACCACCACCATTATACCCTTCCTAACAACGGATATAGTAAATTATGCTGTACTCCCACACGCAACGGCGACCTATGTAATGTGCACTTAGAACCAATATAACAATAATAATGTAAGACCAAGATGTCCAATACTTTGCTTCCTGCATCGATGCTGATTATTCTATGAGAAGTTCTGTGATTATTTTGATTATAGTAAACTAAAATATTTAGTATTTAAACTATATAGGATAAATAAAGTGCGTCTTTATAAATAAGTTTCATTTATTTGAATCATATTTTATATATAAGTTAAAAATATTAGTAAAAAAATAGCATTTTTAAACACAATAAAATTCAAATATTACAACTCAATTTTCATAGTAAATGAAAAATGTATTTTTATAACTTTTTAAGGTAATTATTATAATTTTTAGCAAAAAAAAAACGACTTTCCACCTTCCCATAATTAGAACCTAACGAAAATTTCAAATTATATCATTTCCAATAAATAAAAGAATCATCGAAATCGGTGGGCGTGATATTGAGTTATTCGTCCATTTGTCGCGCACATACCTAATGCAGATTTAAGACAAATATGATTTTCTCATGGATACCATTATCAGAAATGGACTAAATTACAATGCCGAGTGCACGGTGCACGCAATGCCTCCAGAATACTGCCGAATTCTGGAGGCATTGCGTGTTGAGTGGCAGAACTCAACGCCGCGCTTAACCTCGACACCAGAGAGAAGAAATCGAAATATAATTTTAAGTAAATATTTCACTTCCTCGAGTGGGGATCGAACCCACAACCAGTCCATCGAACCAGGTTTTACAGTCTCATTTCGTGCCGCTGCGCCACGACTGGCCTCGGTAAACTTACAATAAACTTTATTGCTATGTTCATTTCGTTCTATCACAATTACAGAGAGCTGTTTCGACCTACCACTTAAAAGGCACTAAACTAACGTAGCGATTGAATCCATCCTGATTTTTTAAACTAAAAATGAATGTTAAAAAAATATACAACCTTGTTTTAGATTTTTGTTTATGAAACCTATCATATTACAACTTCCTTCCACATTTAATTCCAATGAATGAATCTTCGTTGTTTAAATGTAAATAATATATTTAGATTTAGACGTGGATGGACTTATTCTAAATACAGAATAATGTAACTTTAAAACAAGAACAAATAGTATTAAGTACTTTGAAAATAATATTGTCTTGTAAATATTTGGTAGATTGTAAGACTTTTAATAAATAAAAATAAGTTGAATTAGCTTCACGCTGTATCCCGCACACAGCAGGGTAGGCAGAGGGAACCTAGTGTTAAGATACTCCGTTCCCCACTTTCTGCCGAATAAGACTTTTGCACTTTTACAAAATAGTTATTAGTAAAAATTTCCTAAAAATATTCTATAATAGTTTAGAATAAAAAAAATTATAACAATTTAATATATTTTTATCTTACAAGTTAAAATGCATAATCCAAAAACATAACTAAAAATGTACCATAAAGTAGTCCAAGCATAGTAGACATGGATCGTTTACCGCTAACGTATTGCTTTATCTCGCATCTGCCTCGGATAATTGCGGGACTTCCTTTACGAATATAATTTATAAGCGACAATATGTTCAGACGAATGCCTTTCAGAGATCGTTCTCACTTAATTGCCGGTCCTTTTTGTTATGAAATGTTAAAATATAATATACATTTTATGAGCAAGCGCATGGAATGTATGATATTTTTATATTTTTAATTGCGTTTCAGAGGAATGTCGTATTTCTTATAATCAATGGCTGCAAAATACAGCATTACAAACGTATTTAACATAAATAAGACACTTTATACAATTATAAAGTGAATTGATTTTCTGTAATTAACATGAGACGTAGGCCTCAAGTTCGAGGACAAATTACATAAATATGCAGGAACTGACTTACTACTCACATATATGGTGGAGCCTGTTTCATACTGGTATTTGTTGACTGCCTTAAACGGCAACGTCGATTACGAATGATGACATTTTATGCTTAGGTCATAGCTCATCCTTAAGATCGAAGTTTATAGGCAACGAGAATTACCTTATGTGATATAGCTGAATGGTTTAAATGATTATAAACGATTGAGGCCAGTCGTGGCGCAGGGCACAAAGTGTGCCTGTAAATCGACTGGTTGTGGGTTCGATCCTCACTCGAGGAGATGAAATATTTACTAACATTTTTATTTCTTCGCTCTGGTGTCTGAGGAAAGCGCGGCGTTGAGTTCCGCCACTTAACACGCAATGCCTCCAGAAATTGGAGGAAAGTGGGGAAGGAGTATCTTAACACTAGGTTCCCTCTGCCTACCCTACTGTGCGCGGGTACAGCGTGAAGCTGAAAAAAAATAATATAAGAAACGATAATGTTGGTTCAGATCTTTTGAGAATTTTAATAAATGTTTAAAACATTATTTATGAATAATTGTACAACGCTAAATATAAGACTAAAGCTATCTATTCAATTTTAAATAGTTAAATTAATAGATCACGTAAATGGTTTTTTTTTTCATAGGAACCTATCAATAAGTCATTCCGTTTTCCACTGGATAGTGCATCTGATTGCCGTTTTGCACCACGGCCCGCCACGATGGTCTACTAATAAATAATGAATTTTCAGAATATATAGGTATACTTAGTAAATCTTTGGATTTATTTATATCTGTTCTTTTTAATATTTGAAATAAAATAAAAATAATAAAATAAACAACAACAGATATAATGCATTCTTCAATATAATAAAATACATATAATGTAAATAAATATGATAAATTCATCAGTACAGTACATTAAGCATCAGTTATGCGAAATGCTGACACTTGTAAATAGTACTCCAGCGATAAAACACCGTAATGGCGTGTCAGCTTTGTTTGTAACAATAGATTTTGGTGTCCAATATGAAATTCTTCACATTTGCTTTGTGAAACAGATTATTTATTAATAATTGAAATTTTAGGCTTTATTTCAAGTTATAATAATCAGCTTCACGCTGTATCCTGCACACAGCTGGGTAAGCAGAGGGAACCTAGTGTTAAGACACTCCGTTCTCCATCTGCTGAGTTCTGGAGGCATTGCGTGTTGAGTGGCAGAACTCAACGCCGCGCTTAACCTTGACACCAGAGCAAAGAAATGGAAATATAAATTTAAGTAAATATTTCATCTCCTCGAGTGGGGATCGAACCCACAATCAGTCGGATTTATAGTCACACCTCGTGCCGATGCGCCACGACTGGCCTCAATCTGTTAATCGCGCAAAATGTAGAAGATAGCTACAAATATACGTAATAGTTCAATTGTACAAATATTTACTTTATAGATTTTAAGTTACGTTTCTATTCTAGACATGTTTTTATTTATACAAAAATACCAGCGGCTCCATCTTTAAATTTACTGAATATTTTATTTAATAGCCAGAATCCTCCTTTTCCTTTTCTAATATGACAAATGTACCAATTTTGATAAGAATTCGATAAATATTGTAAAATTTAATTTAATTGTATTTTAGTCATACTGATTTTCACATAAAATGTAGATATATGCTGTTACGGACTTTTATTTACAACTATTTAAGACGAACAATCCTACAGTAATTATCTTTTTGTAGCTCTAACAGTTTGGACAGCGCACGCCAAGATAGTTCTCAGACAGTAAATTTTTTTGCGACTTACTTCACAGTTATCCTTATATTATGACGAAATTATTAAAAAGATCTATAAATTTTAACTCATTGTGCTATTTCAATATCTAAGCTATATTAACACAAAGTTTCATGAAAATTCGTTTAGTAGTTTTTGCGTAAAAAAGTAACAAACACACACTCACATACATCCTTACAAACTTTTCTATTTATAATATTAGTAGGATTAATATTAGAAAAATTATATTTTTATACAAATATTCCTAACAAAAGGTAAAATTTAAATTGTGAATGACCACTTAGATCATAGAAGGTATGTATGCAGTATTATGACAACGATCAGCAACATTGAACGCTGTGGCATAAAGCCAAAGAATGTCATAGCCGTAAAGTTTAGACTTGCGAAGCATAATCGCGAAAACTTATTTTAAATACAGTACTTAAAATAGTTGCTTATATTCTAAAATACTCTATGAATTCTTCATAAATTATTATATTATTATCTACTAGAAGCCAGTCGTGACGCGGGAGCACAAAGTGTGACTGTAAAATCGACTGGTTGTGGGTTCGATCCCCATTCGGGGAAATGACATATTTATTTACATTTATATTTTCATTTCTTCGCTCTGGTATGGCGGCGTTGAGTTCCGCCACTCAATATGTAATGCCCCCAGAACTCAGTGGGAAGTGGGGAACAGAGTGTCTAAGTTATACACTAGGTTCCCTGCTGTGTGCTGGATACAACGTTTAGCTGTTTTTAATTTGTTTTATTATCTACTATGATTCATAAAATATAAATACAAATGATTTCAACATATTTATATATAAGTTTGATTAAATTGACAATTATTAGAAAATTATGAAATTACAAGGACCATCAGTGGGTGTTGATTAGGTCATCCGTTGTTCGACAAGTTAGCACTGAATCACGTTCTAGTCATTCCTACCAATACAAATATCACAACGTCGTTTTTCACAAATAAAAGGGAAACTGTGCCAATGAACTATACCAGAAGTACTGATCTCAAATCTAACCTTAACCAAATCAAGTAAAAAGACAGTATTGTACCAACAGTTGGACTTTCCAAAATTTCTCGTCTTTATTTAGGTCGATATATATATATATAAACATTAAAAAAAATCCACTTGTACAGGCTGTTCACTTTATGGCACTAAACTTAAAGACGCTAAAGTTTTCGCAATCTCGTATCGCGCTAAGCAATCGTCCGATCGGAAACGTCGGCGCCGGCGCACTGACTTAACCGTGCGCACGCGCCGCAGGACGAGCCATTTAAACCAAATGCATTTTGGAATTCTTATGGGCGCCTTAATTAATTATTTGGAATACGGTAAAAGGTGGACGGCCTTTCTTCCAAACAATCTAGATCGATCGTAGTGTACTTTCCTTTTTACTGATTCCGAGTTGTTAATTAAGCACTTTATGTATTTACACATTCGT
This sequence comes from Heliconius erato x Heliconius himera, assembly GCA_013421005.1. Lineage (NCBI taxonomy): Eukaryota > Metazoa > Arthropoda > Insecta > Lepidoptera > Nymphalidae > Heliconius > Heliconius erato x Heliconius himera. Next base: position 49,688 of record JAATLQ010037716.1, on the reverse strand, counting down.
ATTTGGCTAAGAGAAACAAAGAGTTTTACATGATTCTTAAAAGAAAATTACTGATACTAGTAAAAATAATGATCTAAGCACAAATATGCTAAAATAAAATAAAGCAGGCCGTAATTCAGGGTAACAGTAGTTATAAAACTTGGATCATTACCAAATTTTGAATTGGAACATATTCTTACTAAAATGTCATGTGGTAAATTTTATAAGGAAAACTTTTATCAGTATCAACAAAAGTTTTAATAGCATCATTTGGAGTAACGGTATTATGTAATTTAACATCCAATTAATCCAAAAAATATGCTAGAATATGCTTAGATATAAAGAACGTAAAGGTGACTGTACGTACTCTTCAATCCAGAACTCTCCTTTAGTTTAATCTTTACTTTTATTTAAAAAAAATAAACTAACAAAGTAAACTTAAATTTTCATTACCAACAAAATAAAGTGAATGTTCATTGTATTAGGTGGTCAATTAACTTTCTGTGTAAATAGTAAATGAAAAATAGGAGCGGAAACGTGCAAAATAGACGTGCGTAGCAATAGAAACGATACTTTGTAGGACGTATTCACAAAAAAATCACACGACGGCGGCGTAACCCTTTGACGGTGCTGTCAATGCCCCTGCCGATGCCGGATTCTGCAATAAAACTGAATATCCTTAAAAGGGCACCGATCTCCAAAAAAAAACGATATACAACTTTCCTTTTCAAAGGGATGAGAATGTATTATGGCATAATGTTATCTGGACATAACCTTTTATAGGCATGTGCGAGTCGTAGAGCAAAAAAGGTCGAATGATACGAGGCGGCCATTACACCGAATAGGTTGCTAACGTCCGAATGAAAGTAAAAATATCGCAGTTAAGGTGTTTTATTATCACATATTAGTCTTTTATAGAACGTTTGGCTTTTTAAACGTTTTCGTGGAGCTTCATTAAGTCCGAGCTGACTGTTAAGTTGTTATTTAGGGTTCGGTACCTCAAAATAAAAATACGGAACTCTTACTCGACTGGCCTCAATGATCTTATCATTGAGGCCAGTCGTGGCGCAGCAGCACGAAGTGTGGCTGTAAAACCGACTGGTTGTGGGTTTGATCCCCACTCGAAGAAATGAAATATTTACTTAAATTTATATTTCCATTCCTTTACTCTGAAGTCGAGGTTAAGTGTGGTGTTGAGTTCTGCCACTCAACACGCAATGCCTCCAGAATTCGGCAGAAAGTGGGGAACGCAGTGTCTTAACACTAGGTTCCCTCTGTGCCCTGCTGTGTGCGGGATACAGCGTGAAACTAATTTAATTTTTAATTTAAAGGATTATTTTGTTGTCTGTTTATTGAGACTATTTATTTTGAGTTTGCGTGGCGGTATCAAAGTGAAGATATCAGAAAAAATCAAACTTCAAAATCAACGCAATCCAAAGATCCGAGCATTTATACCTTGTGTTTGCTGCACTTTGCACTTGCAGTTTTTTTTATTCACACACTTCCGTGAACCTACACTTATCTAATTTGGCACGAAATGAATGAGTAAGTAAGCTTACAATACAAACAAAAAATAACCGAAAAGTAAAAATTATTGATATTTCATAGAATAGAAAATCATTACAATCTTATATTTATAGTTTATTTCATACAAAATGAATGCATACGCCCGCAAACTTAAGTTTGTCAGCTTTTATAACTTCTATTTCTTATTATTGTAAGTCAACGGGGACTTGCAATCTTAAAATTGGTGCGGAACCCTCGATGGGCAATTCCGACTCGCACTTGATTAAATTTTATGAATTTATTACACAACCTAGACTCTCACCTCAGTTGATCCCTACCTGTGACATGACGTGATAGATGATATTTGAACTCATACTCGTTAGCAATAGTTTCAGTTGCCTCATATTTAAGACGATTGTAAAATCGATCGAGATAGACAGAATATATAGTATATATTATTTATTAAGCAACGAATTCATTATTCAAGATCCAAAAATATTTTATTAAAAGTAAGCTCTTCGTGGCCTTCATTTTAATTTATGTAATCATCAAGAGAATAGCTCCTCAGCTTCTGAGAGCATGCTAAAATTTGTATCCATTCTACCTGGCACCTTCGGGAACCCGACTAATGAAGGCGGACTATGAATACATATTGCAGCATTAGTCTTTCAATGATACTGCATAATTAATAACAACAGCGCTCTTCACTTCACTAGCAAGATGCTTTTAAGTCTTTAGAATGTAACAGACAAGCTTAAGGACTTGAATTAATTTGTTCAGACTAAATTATATGTCTAAACGTACATAAAATTTGTAAATATCAAGATATTGTGTAATATATTTAGTTTAATAATTATATTTACCTATAGAGCAAGAGAGGACCATAAAGAAAATCTTTTGTTTTATATGTAAAACTTAAAAAAAATGAATATTAAAAGTACATTTATATACTTGATAGGACGTTTTTTTTACTTTTAATTAACATTAGAATACTATACTTACATATATACAAATTTACTACGGTATGAATAAAATGGCAACTAAAATATTTTTTATGAAAGCTTCAACAAAATAATCTCACTAAATATATTATGAAACATAATGTATAGTCATTAAAATGGCTTATCTGTACAATTGTTCGCACTGCACAGTATTCTTAATTAATTTAGCATCGGGTGAAGCGTAAAATCGCTAAAACCCTGTAATGGGTTGAGATGGCTCTAACCGATTACAAATATGTACGCTGCTGAATAGCTTTATAGTTTATAAAATCAGCTTCACGCTGTATCCCGCACACTGCAGGGTAGGCAGAGGGAACCTAGTGTGAAGACACTCCGTTCCCCGCTTTCTGACGAATTCTGGAGGCATTGCGTGTAGAGTGGCAGAACTCAACGCCGCGCTTTCCCTCGACCACAGAGCGATGGTTTATAAATTTTTAGACAAAATTATTAACTATTATGTAACTATGCTGATTGCTAAACTGAATATTTTGTTTGGTTCAACGCGCTAATTTCATGAATAATCGGTTCGAATATTTTTTTTTTGGGTTTTAAAATTCTATTTATAGAGAAATATTATAGGTCGAAGTATATTGTAAATATTTTCGGTGTGATCTACTGTACTTGCGGACAGAGGTCAAAAAGTAGTGTTTAATTATGTACAAAAAAATGTAATTTAACTAATCGATCAATGAATTTGAAACCTACTTCAAAAAGGAGGATGATATCACTACGACTGTATGTTATCAGCGACCTTCCAAATCGGTCCATCGAACTGGATGTTGGGGAATGATGCCCTTTTTTTGTTACATATGTACTATAAAAATAAATCGGAAAAGAAATAAAACATATATGTTCAAAAAAAATTCCCCACATTAGCACGGACTGAAAAAATAAGAGATTTTAAATAGTAAAAGTAGATATAAAAATATCAAAGATTTCTTCATAATATTTATAAATAATTAATATTTTATAATATAATTATTATAAATTAATAAACATAATTATTAATAGTACGTATATCATTTCATATGACAGTTAATTGCATATTAACCTTTCCAACTGAAATAACAAGACAATATTAACACTGTTAGAATTGAAGGTCTCTTTGTAACATTCTAAAGTAATATCATCATTGGTTTTATAGTTAACTAGGAAACTGACCGTTGAGGTATGTAACTAAGGATGTGTATGTAGTGAGTCACTTCACTTATATTTGTTTAGTTTTTTTCTCGAATGTTTATCGTTGTTAAAGTTTAATCGATTTATTATATACTTAATAGAACAAAATTATAATTACAGTTTTGAAATTAATTACACATAATGTTGATTCTTGTGTCTACTGTAAAAAAAACAATATGGATAAAATTGATAGATAAAAGCCTCCGACACAAATATCTCTAGAACGTAAACAAAAAAAATATATTTTTCAAAAAAAATAACATGTTTTTTTTTATATTGAGACTTTTTATAATATTTTATTTGCGTATGTTTTATTAGTAACAAAAAATATGGAATTAAAATATAAATTTTAATAGTATAATGAATAACTTTAAGAGAAGCTGAAATTGAAAGGAATTACCTTTTTTTATTAAAAGTAAATATGCAAATGCAACACACAAATAAACACACAGACAAAGTAACCATTACACGTAACATCGTTAGCATTTGACCTGCAATATAAAACCTTTAACTATATAAGTAATTCTAGCATGCAAGCATCTCTAAATCACAATTTGAAGAGTAAGTATCTACTCTCTCACTAAATCTCTACTCACACCAAACACTTTTTTTTTGAGCAACAGAAAAAATAAATATCCACATAAAGGAAATTATTCATTATCGACCTGGCTTCAAAATTTATTGCAAAACCACGAACTGCCATTGTTTTTTATTTTCTAATTTATAAAAATATAAAAAATACCTAAAATATAAAGAAAAAACATAAAAAAATGTATATACATTATGTTGTTAGAGGTTGGTTTATATTTGGCTGTCCGAACAATTGCCATTTATCGGCGAATAAATTATATTTTTATAGTAAAAAAATATACAATTCAGTCATATTATATTAGAAATTATTGAAATACGAGTTACGATTTATCCACCTTAATATTATATTTTAACGATACCTACTAAAATATCTCATTGCCGTTCGACTGCGCACATTAGCGGGTTAACAATGTGAAATTTTAGCACTTAATTATCAACATATCAATGATTACGCACACTCATCCCCTTCGTAGGGTATTATATTATCGTCCCGTTTTGAATACAATTTGAATGAGTATTGTTTCAATTCAAAATGGTAGACACGGGGGGAGGACACGATGTGATTAATTGTTCGTTTTTGAATATTGATCTTTCAAGTTAAATTATCAATATAATATGGCTGGTCGTAGTATAGAATTGACGATTTCACGATAAAATCAGCTTCACGCTCTATCCCGCACACAGCAGGGTGGGCAGAGGTAACATAGTGTAAAGACACCGTTCCCCACGTTCTGCCGAATTCTGGAGGAATTGCGTGTTGACGGGCAGAACTCAACGCTGCGCTTTTGCCTCGACACCAGAGCCGTTGCGCCACGACTGGCCTCATTTCATGATAAAGTGTAATAAATCACGAAACGCTTAATTTTCTCTTTGTATTAGGCCATGATGTGAATTACCCAGATAAATTAAACGCGCGACTACTTCATGAAATGGCCGATCATTTTGACCACATTGTAAAATAATATTATAAGTAATGAACATCTTTTTTGAACATTTTTATATTATTATTCCTTACACTTAGGAAAGAAAAATACTCTTTTAGAAAACGTATAAAAATTTGAACATAGCGGGACTCAAACCCGCGCCTCCTGGCGACCAGGCGCTCGACCAGGCGCTCGTTCACGTGAACGTATCGCTTAGTGATCAGAGCGTGTGGTCCGGTCGGTTTCCAGGAGGCGCGGGTTCGAGTTAAAATTTTTATACGTTTTCTAAATAATGAACATCTTATTTTATTTCGATAACAAAATAGTTAAGGCTTGACGATGCTTCATTTTAGTTGATAATTTTATGAAATACGACCAGAGTTCTTAGACAATTTCATGTGAAAATTTCTATAAAGAAAACAAAATTTTCATGCTTAAAATGTTAATATTTAAAAAAATATAATTATACATAAGAGTTAGTACAACTCTTCACTAGATTAAATAGAAAAGCATAACTAATTTTGTAGAAACATGAAACTAATGTGTTACATAAATAACAAATAGCCCAAGTTAGCTTCATAAATAATCCCCTTCATCTTTATTCAGGCTCGATACACAAGTTTCCCTTGAGTAATGACGAAAACACATGAGGAAATTATAAACTAAATAGAATGAAAATGAAACGTATGAAATTCTATCAAATAAATTCAACAAACTAGTACAAAAACATACCGTCCAAAACAAACAACTATTTTTTAAACGGTTGACAATTTTCAAAGCACGTTACATTTTGTTATTTGTTGACAGCTCCACCTACGATATAAAAAAATAACGTTATCGTTTAAAAGGTTGTTTGATATGTGGCTATAAATGTACAACGTCATATAGTCTCAAAATAAATATAAAAATATCTATATTACGCACTATAAGGCTATCTATAATTCTGTAGTGTGATATTAAACCAAGAACTAAACCTGTAATGGCATAAAGCAGGGTAGACAGAGAATACCTAGTTTTGGGACGCTCCGTTCCCCACCCGCTGAATTTTCGAGGCATTACGTATCGAGTGGCGGAACTTAACGCCGCCCTTTTTATCTTGTTACCTAAGCGAAAAAAATAATATATTATATTAAATATTTAATTTCGACGATTGACGATCGAATCCACAACCTGTCGCGTTTAGTTACATGCCCAACGACTGACCACTAAACTTTATCTTTTAAATATCTTGTTTTTTTGTTTGTTTTACGAAGACATACAATATAAACAATCCACCATTATACTACGAACTCAAGTAAATGATAGTCAAGAGCAATAAAATCTGAGCAGCGTACTCCCCCGATGTGATTAATTTCCTCGCCGATCCGCTTGGACACTTGACGGACTACATTTTCTGTTGTAGGGTTTGCACAAGCTGAGAAATATTTTAAAAAGGAGTAGACTCTTTTAATATTATGGTGACGCAGTTAAATCATTTCTGATAACTACAAGAGAGTTGTGAATTGAAATCCCACTTTGCACCATAACTGTTTGTTTGTAGTAGGTATATTTTCTCTAATTGTTTATATTGGTAATTTATGCGGAAACGGATGTTGTTCCTATATCTAAGAAGAACTGCAAGCTGCTAATAAATTAGATGGATGTGTTAAGAAATATATATATTCTTATTTACATCGTATAAAGAGGCCAGTCGTGGCGCAAGGGCACTAAGTGTGAGTGTAACCACGACTGGTTGTGGGTTCGATGCCCACTCGAGGCAATAAAATATTTATTTAAATTAATATTTTTTTTTTCTTCGCTCTAGTGTCGAGGCAAAGAGCGTCGCTAAGTTCCACCACTCAACACGCAATGCCTCCAGAATTAGGCGGAAAGTGGGGAACCAAATGTTTTAACACTAGGTTCACTCAGGATACACAGCCTGAAGCTGATTTATTTGATGTTTTATTTACTTAGTATAAATATAATATTTTAAAATTCTTATTATATCTTTTGTTCATTATAAAAAGTATGTAGTAATATATATATATATATATATATATATATATATATATATATATATATATATATATACATACATACATATACATATATATATTATTTATAAATTCGTTTTTTTTATAAATTAGAAGAATATACTGAAAAATATCATCAAACCATTTTATTCATAAGACAACCCTAGTATCTATTCCACCATCCACGTATGAATAAGTCATACTTTGGAATACAGGTAACTAAATTTGTAAAGTACGTCGATACTATTAACGTTTTATATCAGAAATAGTCGAATGAAAAATATGAAATATTTTTATAATAAGTAAACAATTAAATTGCTATAAGTAATTTCATTATTTTAATTCCGTATTTATTAATTTTTATAGCCCATAAAATACTACGAAAAAAAACAGAAAATAATAGTAAAATTTACTATAATCTCATCTCTATACAGTAAATTAGAATGTATAAGTATAAAAAAATATGAATACTGTTACTTATAAATAAGTAACATTAAGTATGTTTGTTTGTCTGTTCAGTATAGCTAAGTAGAATTATATATAGATATTATTACATATAAAAACAATATGCCATAATATTTTTTTACATTAACAATCACTGAAGTACCAGAATTTCGTCTTACAAATCTTTCGCTGTGTCAGATAAACTCGTCCCGCCTTTTCCTCGTCTGTGTAATTGAAAACCTCTCTTAGGCTTACGTAATTACAAAACCATTTATACATATATACATATACATATAAGTATATATACAAAAGCGAATGTGTACTTTGGGGGAGATAATACGTCATATTGTAGCTCGACGACAATACGTGGGCTGGAGGTGTTTACGGCGCGCTGTTATTACAAATTTTGATGACATCTCGCTAAGTCTGTTCAGAATGTAGGTATATCTATGTTTGTATATAAACTAACATTAAATCAACTTCACGCTGTATTCCGCTCACAGCAGGGTAGGGAGAGGGAACTTAGTGTTCAGACACTCTGCTCCCCGTTTTCCGCTGTTTTTTTCGAATCATTGCGTGTTGAGTGGCGTAATTCTATGTCGTGTTTTTGCTTTGGAGCGAAGAAATGAGTGGAATCAAACCCACAACTGTCGCTTTAAAGTCACACCCTTGTGCCTCTGCACCAAGACGGCCTCAAACCTATGTACATATCAAAGCTAAAATTTTATATAGAAATGATTACGAGATTTCATATTATAATTTTTTTTACTTAATTTATACTTTAATTTTACATTTCATTCTACTACAACCAATATACATAATCGATATAATGATGGCAGAAAAAAGGATAAGCCTTGCCTTCTATATTTCTAAAGGAATCCTAGAAGACAATCCTTTCCTAAAAATAGTACTTCTTTTTTATCCTTGAATCCTGTTTTATAGAATTCCATCGGTGAAAAGTTATCCATGATGTCGTAAAGAGGATTTTCGGGGAAATAGCATATATACGGCATTATACTGGAGATGAATATGGTACAGTACATATTTGTTTGTTGTTATGTATGTTATAAAAGATATTTGATTTATTTTAGGTTTTATTAATATTAATTAAATTACAGGCCAGAATTAAAAGCCAGTCGTGGCGCAGGGGCACAAAGTGTGACTGTAAATCAACTGGTTGTGGGTTCGATCCCCACTCGAGAAGTTGAAATATTTACTTAAACTTATATTTCCATTTCTTCGCTCTGGTGTAGAGGCAAAGCGCGGCGTTGAGTTCTGCCACTCAACACGCAATGCCTCCAGAATTCAGCAGAAAGTAGGGAAGGGAGTGTCTTAACATTAAGTTCCCTCTGCTTACACTGCTGTGTGCGGGATACAGCGTGAAGCTGAATTATTTATTTTATTTATTAATTAAATTAAAGATACTCTTATACACTGTAATATATCCGAATTAGTTTGAGTGTTTTTAAGTTTAAATCCAAACTGGGAAAATAAATATAATAAGCATTTTTAACGGTCTGATTTGACATACGTGCTATGTATGGTTTCATCATCTAGCACAATCTATATATATAAAAGGACTTGTGCTGACTGACTGATGTAAGACGCACGCAGAGCCGTAACCGCTGATGATAGAAACGTGAAATTTGGGCAGATGTTTATTTTCATATTCTGGACATCCACTAAGAAGGAATTTTGAAAAATTTTAACCCTAAAGGGATGAAATAAGGGTTGAAAGTTTGTATGGTTTTTTTTTTAGATTGGCACCGATTCATATAAAATTTTAAATCCAGACTCTTAAAAATATTTCATTCAACACGTGTTTCGTGGTTTTTTTTCAATTCACTCCTAATAAGCGGGCGAAGCCGCGCGCGCCCTCTAGTATTTCTATAAAGTAAAAAGTAAAAAACAAAGCCATATTTCTGAATTTTCTTTGCCTGTGATGCTGATGACAAAAAATTTAAAAATGTTAAGTACGATTAGGTAAATTTCATTTTTTTTAATCATCCATATATTACATAAATTTGCGGCGTTGAGTTCCGCCACTCAGCACGCAATGCCACCAGAATTCGGCCGAAAGTGGGGAACTGAGTGTCTTAACACTAGGTTTCCTCTGCCTACCCTGCTGTGCGGGATACAGCATGAAGATGGTTTTTTTTTATTAGATAAATACTTAAGTAACTTTTAAAATTATTCTAATGAAACTAAAAGTAAAAGGTTATGTATTATATCTCGACCGGCCCGCGGTGAGGCTCTCGAACTATTTAAGTTATTTAGGGTTTGCCGTTGTAAATCTTAATCGCAACAAAGCTAGAGTAATGACCCGTGAAGTAGATCCCGCACATAAATTTTGGTTAGGAGTGATAAGGAAAATTAAAAATAAAATAAAAAATTACCAGTCCAATAGAGGCCAGTCGTGGCGCAGGGGCACAAAGTGTGGCTGTAAAATCGAGTGGTTGTGGGTTCGAACCCCACTCGAGGAAAAGAAATATTTATTTACATTTATATTTTCATTTCTTCGCTCTGGTGTCGAGGCAAAGCGCGGCGTTGAGTTCCGCCACTCAACACGCAATGCCTCCAGAACTGGACGGAAAGTGGGTAACGGAGTGTCTTAACACTAGGTTCCCTCTGCCTACCCTGCTGTGTGCGGGATTTTTTATTTCCTCTTGTCAATGACATTACAAAATGTATATATAGTATTTCTCTAGAAGTCACCAGTCTAATAGAAGTTACTAATCTAATAACAGCCGTCGCTGTAATAGAGAAGTCACTTGAAACTTTGTTGTTTTAATTAATTAAGACAACAAACACTAAGATGACACATCTAGTTCACGCTGTGGCTTCGTACAGTTGGCAAAGTCACTAATTAAATTAAAGGATCACCCTTTCCGTTCCACTCAGAGTTCTAAAATTTAACGCCCTAGGTAGAATTTCAACATTGGATATATTAACCACTTACTTAGTACTAAAGTTTATGAAAGTAATGAACATTTAGCTGTATTGAGTTTTGAAATAAGCAGGCTTAGTTGGTTGGGGCCGGTAGTGGCGCAGGGGAACAGTGTGACTGTAAAATCGACTGGATGTGGGTTTGATTTTCATTTGAGGAAATAAAATATTTATTTACATTTATATTTTCATTTCTTCGCTCTGGTGGCGAGGCAAAGCGGGGCGTTAAGTTCCGCGACTCAATGCCTCCGGAACTCGGTGGAAAGTGGGGAACGGAGTGTCTGTAACACTAGGTTCCTTCTAGCTACCCTACTGTGTACGGGATACAGCGTGAAGCTGATAAAAAATCCTCTATATATATATATATATATATGAATGTGTGTGTGTGTGTGTGTGTATATATATGTATGATGACTAACGCCGCCTATATATATAATAAATTAATGTATAGATATCAAGCGAGTTAAGGCATTGTTCAAGTAAATAATATACCTAACTCACCAACGTAAATGTTAGACGGGAAGAAAGGAATGAGATGCTGATGATGATTCACTAATAAAGCGATGTGAAAGGTCTCGAATTTGTTACGATAACATTTATATTAAATATTTTTCAAGGTTTTCGTGATTTTTTATATGCAAATGATTGTTAATAAATGAAATTATTTATTTTGTATACAAAAACAATATACATAGAATAAATATGATAATTTCAATAAGCATTATTATGCAGAGGCCGTCGCACAGTGAGACTCTTCTACACAAGAGCATCTCATAAATGCTCGAAACGAAAATCGTAATTTCAATGTTCTGTTACTTTTTTAATATATTAAAATAGATTAACTTATCCAAAGAATACTATGTTGGTTTTTGATTGCAGTTTAAAGTGTTCAAAATGACTTTCAAATTGGCGATAGTTAAACATTGGTTTTTTCTTGAGTTTCTGTAGTAACTATGTTAGTATTATACATTTTTGTAAAACTTTCTTTAAGAAAAGAATAGTTTTTGATAAATAATTGTCATTAAAAAGATATCATTGAGTATTTTTAACATTTTTAAAGTGTTATTCCACACTTAGGAAAAAAAAATACTTATTAGAAAACGTACAAAAATTTCAACGTAGCGAGACTCGAACCCGCGCCACCTAGAAACCGACAACAAACAACAATGTTAAAATTTACTACTTCTAAAAATTCAATGATATATTAACTTATTTGAGCGTATTTCATTAATAAATCATTAATTCATCACTTTATGATGAAAAATAAATAAGTTACGGATTTATTAAATGGAGCGCGTCGTTTGGTCCCACTGTGCGTCGTGGGGCAGAGGCACACAAGGGTGTGACCGACAAGGGTGTGATTGTAACGCGACGGTTGTGGATTCGATTCCTACTCGCGGAAATTAAACATTCATTTCAATTTACATTTTCATTTATTTGCTCTGGCACCGAAGGCAAAAGGTTGGCGTTGAGTACCGCCACTCAACACGGAATGCCTCGAAAAATTCGGCGGAAAGTGGGGAACGGAGTGTCTTAACACTAGATTCCCTCTGCCTACCCTGCGGTGTGCAGAATGCAACGCGAAGCTGATTTTTTTAATAAACATCTCTACTCTAAATAAGATAAATTAAAAGACAGCTGACACATATTAGATTAGAAGTTATAAAAAATGTTAAACGAAGGATACGTAAGGAAAAAAAAAATGGTGCACCAAATCGTATACTAAGTTACGCAGATCACGTGCCACAAACAAACATGCAACGGTACAGCTAGATCAAATAAACTGGCCGCACGGATCCGGGAGCGCTTAGAATAGTAATGGATTAACAACACGGGTTATTTAAATATAGACTTGTGAAAACATCGATGAAACATATCGGGACGTGGATTAATCAATTTAACTGTTTGTTATTTAATAGACGGTTTAATAGATACTTTATAATATGAACGTGTTATTATAATATTTTTTAAGCTACACATAAAGATATTTTATGAAGGTAAAAGGCGGAGTCCGAAATTAGCAGGCGAGAATTGTTGTTTTCGTAAACAAACATTTATTGTTTTTTTAGTGTCACGCTGTATCCTGCTCACAGCAAGTTAGGCAGAGGGAACCTAGTATTAAGATACTCTGTTCCCCATTATCCACCACATTTTGGAGGCATTGCGTGTTGATTGCCGGAACTCAACGCCGAACATTACTTCGAACCCAGAGCGAAGAAATGAATCAAAAAAAAAATTCGCTTCGCCCGCTTATTAGGAGTGAATTCTAAAAAAACCACGAAATACGTGTTCAATAAAATATTTTTAACAGTCTGAATTTAAATTTTTATAAAAATCGGTGGCAATTTAAAGATTTTTCCATATAAATTTTCAACCCCTTATTTGAACCCTCAGGGGGTGAATTCTTAAAAACCATGAAACACATGTTGAATGAAATATTTTTAAAAGTTTGAATTTCAAATTTTATAAAAATCGGTACAGATTATTTTTTTTTTCCATACAAACTTTCAACCCCTATTTCATCCCTTTAGGGTTAAAATTTTTGAAATTCCCTTCTTAGTGGATGTCCAGAATATGAAAATAAACATCTGCCCAAATTTCACGTTTCTACCATCAGCGGTTACGGCTCTGCATGCGTCTTACCTCAATCAGTCAGCACAAGTCCTTTTATATATATAGATTTCATTAACATACTCTAAACATCAAGAACATATTTAAAATACATCCAATATTGCTATATACCATATAAATAAACCGCAACAGATCATACGAGCGTTGCGTGCCAGCACTATTAACAATGAATCAATACCGCGATAAAAGAAGTCCGTGCAGGTGCCGGGGGTCGCGCGATATTGAGACATAACTCACGAGCCGCAAGATCAGCTAAGAGTATAATAGCTGGGATTTTCGTAACCATCGTAAATTTTGAAATATGCACTTGGTGCTATCATATGTTGAAGCAGAAAATTAGATAGGTATTATACTTAATATATCTGCAAAATATAATATATAATGAATAGATAGCAAAATTTCTGTTCAAACATCTAGTATACTAGCTTTTAACTGCGGCTTCAATCCATGGTCAATTGGAAGAATCGAAGAGTTGTATATGACACATTCCAAGGGGATACGAGTACAAGGGGTTATATCGAAATGATTAACATGACAGAAAAACTTTCCCCTTTTTGATAATATCAGATAATAGCTTAAATTATAAATAATATAAAATTTCAATTTTAATTCGCACCCGTATGTAATTCTTAATATCCTAATACTAGGATAGAATTTGAGGTCAGTCGTGGCGCAGAGGTACAAAGTGCAACTGTTAACGCGACAGGTTGTGGATTCAATCCCCACTCGAGGAAGTGAAATACGGTTTGGTTGTGATTGGTTTTCATGCAAAGCGCGGTGTTGACTTTCGCTATTCAACACGGAGAAAACAGTGTCTTAACTCTAAGTTTCCTCTACTGGATGAAACTGGAAATGTTAGCTTGGGTTTAAAAAAAAATAAAAAGAAAAGAAAATCATGCGTTATCACTTTCCTTCCCAAGTACCCAGAAGGGCGTTCATTTCGCTGTCTTCATATTCACCAACCACTATTCACGTCATACACACGCGCGTGTCTCGTTTTTCATACACTACAGTTTTACGTAAGCCCAATTTGGGCAACGTTCGCGAAACCACATCTTATTTCGGCGGTCATGTGATTTATCTGGTCAATTATAGTGGAACCTACTGTGCGGCTTGTCCGTACCAAGAATGCTTATGTGTATTAAAAATATGTATTAAAATATATCTCTGGTTAAAAAAAATCTTTACTTATTTAGGAATCGTATAAAAATTTGAACGTAGTGGGACTCGAACCCGCGCCTCCTGGTCGGTTTCCAGCTAAATAAGTATTTTTCTTTCCTAGGTACGGATTAACACTTTAAAAAATGTAAAAAAAAAATCAATAAAACATTACTATTTGATATTAGAATGTTAAATAATTTTATTTTTTTTAAAAAAAAAAACGTCAGCTTACACTCTAGCATAAAAAAGATCTGTATACTAAATTGTGAAGCAATTACTTTACATCCCTTTCTACGAAAATTATGCGGACGGAGGAGTATGAAATTTGGCACAGTTTAAGTTTCTATAGAGATAGAATGTAGAAATGTAATGTAATAGAAATTACAGAAACTACCATATTATGTTAAACAATATTATATACTTTTATATAAAGCAATATTTTTTTTCCAGCTTCACGCTGCATCCCGCATACAGCAGGGTATGGAACAGGCAGAGGGAACCTAGTGTTAAGACACTCCGTTCCCCATTTTCCGCTAATTTCCGGAGGCATTGCGTGTTGAGTGGCGGAACTAAACGTCGCGCTTACCCCTCGACACCAGAGCGAAGAAATGAAAATATAAATGTAAATAAATATTTCATATCCTCGAGTGGGGATCGAACCCACAACCAGTCGATTTACAGGCACACTTTGTCCTTCCGCCACGACTGGCCTCTAAATAAAGCAATATTCTCGTTGATATTTCAACCCGTTTTATACATCAATTCGTTCTCTAGTTTATATTTAATACGTAAAATCTTCGAAGCAAGCAATCCTTTGAGGATGTAAAAGTTTGTGGAACGTTTCGCTTAGTTCACTAAGTCGACTCAATAAAAGTTAGACCGTTAGAGGAAATCTAGCATTTGAGAATCTTATTTATTTTTATTAGATGCACCTGCTAGAATTTGTAAAATATATAACTTATTACTCTCACGTATACACGTTTACACTTTTAGATAAGAAAATTGTGTTACAATATTGTTTTTATAAAATTTTATGAAAATTGAAAACGCAAATACGTGCCTTATCTAATAGTCCTACATTATTAAAGAGTTTACTTTTTAATATATGAATAGGATTTACGTTGAAAATAAGCAAGGTAAAATAATTTGGTAAAATAATGGACACCGCGCTATTTTTTTAAAGGTTATTGCAATTAATAGATCTATCAATCAGCAAAATTTGATGTTCTACAAAATACCTGTCACATATGAAATATTATTATTTTTTTCTATATTAAGGCATTTTACACAATAATAAAAATCGAGCTGGTAAAGTATGTAAAATACAAGAGGAAGGAAGGAGAAGACGTGCAGGCAAGAAACATGTTTACTTGCTTGCTGCTCGCTCGGGTCGCCATCGGGTGTCGGAAGGGTTCTTCCGTAACCCCAGGTGGAAACTAACCTAGCTTAACCTATAATTAAAAACCGAATATAAAAATACAGATCAAGACTTATTTATTTTATACATTGCATGTGTAACAACAGATAGTTTATACAATCCCTAGTAATTGTAGTCATTACCAAATTAGATAAAGTATGTAATGAACAATAATATTCATAATATTTCATAAATATATGTATATGTATATGTATAGAATACCCGAATTATACAGATTGCTAGATGTTATTTTACTACGATTAGATACAAGTTAACTTCATGAGAAATTCGAAACAAATATATTATAAGAATAAATAAACAATTGCTGTCTCAATTAAAGCTGTGTTGTTCAAAGCTGTCTTATATAGCACCTAAGCTTTAAGCTTTTACTAAAGTTTATTAGGCGCAAGTCATCATTTCCTCAGAGCGATTCAAAGCTATTAAAACTGTTAGGCGAGACTCCATTAAAACGCTCTAAAGTCTATAAATCAGCAACTTCATTTTCACAGAAAACAAGATACGTTTATATAAAGTGTCTCGCCACGTCTAAGTTCGAATATCTTCCCCTCAAATATTAAAGTCCATATTTCAACGCTCTCAGGACTCACGTGAATGAGAGCAAACTTTGATTACTCCATTATGCAAAAGTCCTTCTACTAGTTCCTGTGATATAATATTTATTTTGTTAAGTTCTTGTAGGAACTTAAGAATACTATTTAAAATAACAAAGTTAATAAATTTTTGTTACATGAGGTCCTCATATTTCTGTATAACCATACGTTCGTCGGATTAAAGGAATAAAGAAACAGTATATATTATATATACAATACACAATGTGTTGTTATTTAAAAAAAGAGACGACTATATATTTTATAGGTTTGTTTTTTCAGCTGTTGCAAGGATTATGTGTTATCTACGAAGAATCGAATAATTCAACAGCTTCAGCTACTGACAATAAGGCAATGTAACCCATATAATAAGTGAGCTTTAAGCGAAGAAAAATGTGATCATGTCGTAAAAAAGTGATCTTGGTTGACCTAAGAGAACAAATTATTCATGATACAGGAGGAAAACTACGTAAAAGCATGAGAACACCCGGAGGGCATGTATGATGCGGTTGACAGTGGGCAACGCAAAAGCGGTATGCAGAAACTGAAGCATTTAGCGTTCCATTTGCTCTGACTATTCCGCTAGGAACAAACCGTAAAACTATACATATCGTAAGTAAGAACAGTAACATACAAAATATAAGTTGAACTTCTTAATTGTGGCCGTCGTGGCCCAGGGGTACAAGGATGTGACTGTAACGCGACGGTTGTGGGTTCGATCCCCACTCAAGGAAAATTATATATTTATTTAAATTAACGGCGTGAAGCTGATTTTGTCTTAACTTATCTAATGCTATTAAAATTTTTAAGAAGTTTAACGCTTGTGTTATACAATAAAAAAAAACTATTTTATCGTTAACACAATTCATAATAGAAATATTCAAAAACGCTCTCTCAAAAAGCATCAACACTTAACTAAAACCTGAAGTAGACTCAAACACAGGTCGGCGAATAAAGCCTTTCAAACAAAATATTATTGGGTCATACTCAGAAAAGTGGACATTTTCGAATTCGTAACGTAACTGATGAGTAACAATACTGATAATATTTGTTACGAAACTGATGTCATAAGGCATTATTCACAACAAAACAAGGATGTTATATGAATAAAAGTAGTTTTTTTTATTTTGTTTTTTTTAACAAATCAAAAATTTAAAAATTTAATCGTTGATTTAACAGATTATAAATGTAAAAAGTAAACATAACAATATAATAATGCTAGTTTGTAACGTAATAAACTTATATTTCTAGTTAGAGATCACAAAGTTAATGTTTAAATTAAGTATACTTTAAAAAATATCAAAATTTGAGTCGTTATCACTGGAATTACTACTTTTGTAAAATAAACATATATCGTGGGTAGGATTCATAATATGGAATGAGAAAGATCCTGGTGAACTAAAATCATCGTTGATTTTCTGAATGTAATTGATAAATTAGTAACTTTGTGGGTTTTTATATTATCAGATGATACAGAGTTACTTTTTTTATTTACACAGAGATATTGTCACTTTCCGCATAAACAACATTTTCATTAGTTTCAGATATACACTGATAGTTTTCCGAAAGATCAGTAACAATTATTTTGTTTGTTTTATTGAAATAAAATATTTGTTAAAATAAATCAAACACTTAATATTGAAGCTTGCCAAAGGAAGTCGAAATACTACAATGGAAACGGTTAAACCTTCTGAGATTAGCGTGAACAAACACATACACAAACAAGCAAACAGAAAAATATATAAAGGGTGGAAGAGGCAGCGCTCCTTTTACGGAAACAGCATATAGGGTAAAATATTTCATACCCATACCTAAAGAAATTAATCAAGATGTCTCAACAGTTTGGACGTAGGATTTTTTTTTCATTTCACGATTTTTATCCATACCTGTATTTCGTGTAAAAAATACTACTAAAGGTTAAACAACTTTGAACTTTATCGTCAATACATACGACTCGATTTCGAAATGAGGCGTGTTCGGCGGTGTTCCTTTGATAGGTTTATGTGTGCGTGCGTCGTCCTTACAAATGTCGTTTTATTTTAAAACGACAATTTTATTATTTATTTTGTTTGAAAAAATAACTTTTTTATTTTTGGGATTTTTTTTTTCTGATTTAGGCTTTTATACAGTAGTTACACTTCCACCTTGTATATTTTATTTTTGGTTACTTTACGTTATGAAAAGCCACTATTTTTTTTTATGCCAGTAATATTTTTTTTCTTATATACATATCTTCCCTATACAAACGCCGGTCCGTTACAATTTTATTATACATATAAATAATAAAACATTGGTAACGTAATTGTGAACTAG
>JAATLQ010037716.1:0-30877 GCA_013421005.1 Heliconius erato x Heliconius himera | reverse complement strand
TTCAAACAAAATAAATAATAAAATTGTCGTTTTAAAATAAAACGACATTTGTAAGGACGACGCACGCACACATAAACCTATCAAAGGAACACCGCCGAACACGCCTCATTTCGAAATCGAGTCGTATGTATTGACGATAAAGTTCAAAGTTGTTTAACCTTTAGTAGTATTTTTTACACGAAATACAGGTATGGATAAAAATCGTGAAATGAAAAAAAAATCCTACGTCCAAACTGTTGAGACATCTTGATTAATTTCTTTAGGTATGGGTATGAAATATTTTACCCTATATGCTGTTTCCGTAAAAGGAGCGCTGCCTCTTCCACCCTTTATATATTTTTCTGTTTGCTTGTTTGTGTATGTGTTTGTTCACGCTAATCTCAGAAGGTTTAACCGTTTCCATTGTAGTATTTCGACTTCCTTTGGCAAGCTTCAATATTAAGTGTTTGATTTATTTTAACAAATATTTTATTTCAATAAAACAAACAAAATAATTGTTACTGATCTTTCGGAAAACTATCAGTGTATATCTGAAACTAATGAAAATGTTGTTTATGCGGAAAGTGACAATATCTCTGTGTAAATAAAAAAAGTAACTCTGTATCATCTGATAATATAAAAACCCACAAAGTTACTAATTTATCAATTACATTCAGAAAATCAACGATGATTTTAGTTCACCAGGATCTTTCTCATTCCATATTATGAATCCTACCCACGATATATGTTTATTTTACAAAAGTAGTAATTCCAGTGATAACGACTCAAATTTTGATATTTTTTAAAGTATACTTAATTTAAACATTAACTTTGTGATCTCTAACTAGAAATATAAGTTTATTACGTTACAAACTAGCATTATTATATTGTTATGTTTACTTTTTACATTTATAATCTGTTAAATCAACGATTAAATTTTTAAATTTTTGATTTGTTAAAAAAAACAAAATAAAAAAAACTACTTTTATTCATATAACATCCTTGTTTTGTTGTGAATAATGCCTTATGACATCAGTTTCGTAACAAATATTATCAGTATTGTTACTCATCAGTTACGTTACGAATTCGAAAATGTCCACTTTTCTGAGTATGACCCAATAATATTTTGTTTGAAAGGCTTTATTCGCCGACCTGTGTTTGAGTCTACTTCAGGTTTTAGTTAAGTGTTGATGCTTTTTGAGAGAGCGTTTTTGAATATTTCTATTATGAATTGTGTTAACGATAAAATAGTTTTTTTTTATTGTATAACACAAGCGTTAAACTTCTTAAAAATTTTAATAGCATTAGATAAGTTAAGACAAAATCAGCTTCACGCCGTTAATTTAAATAAATATATAATTTTCCTTGAGTGGGGATCGAACCCACAACCGTCGCGTTACAGTCACATCCTTGTACCCCTGGGCCACGACGGCCACAATTAAGAAGTTCAACTTATATTTTGTATGTTACTGTTCTTACTTACGATATGTATAGTTTTACGGTTTGTTCCTAGCGGAATAGTCAGAGCAAATGGAACGCTAAATGCTTCAGTTTCTGCATACCGCTTTTGCGTTGCCCACTGTCAACCGCATCATACATGCCCTCCGGGTGTTCTCATGCTTTTACGTAGTTTTCCTCCTGTATCATGAATAATTTGTTCTCTTAGGTCAACCAAGATCACTTTTTTACGACATGATCACATTTTTCTTCGCTTAAAGCTCACTTATTATATGGGTTACATTGCCTTATTGTCAGTAGCTGAAGCTGTTGAATTATTCGATTCTTCGTAGATAACACATAATCCTTGCAACAGCTGAAAAAACAAACCTATAAAATATATAGTCGTCTCTTTTTTTAAATAACAACACATTGTGTATTGTATATATAATATATACTGTTTCTTTATTCCTTTAATCCGACGAACGTATGGTTATACAGAAATATGAGGACCTCATGTAACAAAAATTTATTAACTTTGTTATTTTAAATAGTATTCTTAAGTTCCTACAAGAACTTAACAAAATAAATATTATATCACAGGAACTAGTAGAAGGACTTTTGCATAATGGAGTAATCAAAGTTTGCTCTCATTCACGTGAGTCCTGAGAGCGTTGAAATATGGACTTTAATATTTGAGGGGAAGATATTCGAACTTAGACGTGGCGAGACACTTTATATAAACGTATCTTGTTTTCTGTGAAAATGAAGTTGCTGATTTATAGACTTTAGAGCGTTTTAATGGAGTCTCGCCTAACAGTTTTAATAGCTTTGAATCGCTCTGAGGAAATGATGACTTGCGCCTAATAAACTTTAGTAAAAGCTTAAAGCTTAGGTGCTATATAAGACAGCTTTGAACAACACAGCTTTAATTGAGACAGCAATTGTTTATTTATTCTTATAATATATTTGTTTCGAATTTCTCATGAAGTTAACTTGTATCTAATCGTAGTAAAATAACATCTAGCAATCTGTATAATTCGGGTATTCTATACATATACATATACATATATTTATGAAATATTATGAATATTATTGTTCATTACATACTTTATCTAATTTGGTAATGACTACAATTACTAGGGATTGTATAAACTATCTGTTGTTACACATGCAATGTATAAAATAAATAAGTCTTGATCTGTATTTTTATATTCGGTTTTTAATTATAGGTTAAGCTAGGTTAGTTTCCACCTGGGGTTACGGAAGAACCCTTCCGACACCCGATGGCGACCCGAGCGAGCAGCAAGCAAGTAAACATGTTTCTTGCCTGCACGTCTTCTCCTTCCTTCCTCTTGTATTTTACATACTTTACCAGCTCGATTTTTATTATTGTGTAAAATGCCTTAATATAGAAAAAAATAATAATATTTCATATGTGACAGGTATTTTGTAGAACATCAAATTTTGCTGATTGATAGATCTATTAATTGCAATAACCTTTAAAAAAATAGCGCGGTGTCCATTATTTTACCAAATTATTTTACCTTGCTTATTTTCAACGTAAATCCTATTCATATATTAAAAAGTAAACTCTTTAATAATGTAGGACTATTAGATAAGGCACGTATTTGCGTTTTCAATTTTCATAAAATTTTATAAAAACAATATTGTAACACAATTTTCTTATCTAAAAGTGTAAACGTGTATACGTGAGAGTAATAAGTTATATATTTTACAAATTCTAGCAGGTGCATCTAATAAAAATAAATAAGATTCTCAAATGCTAGATTTCCTCTAACGGTCTAACTTTTATTGAGTCGACTTAGTGAACTAAGCGAAACGTTCCACAAACTTTTACATCCTCAAAGGATTGCTTGCTTCGAAGATTTTACGTATTAAATATAAACTAGAGAACGAATTGATGTATAAAACGGGTTGAAATATCAACGAGAATATTGCTTTATTTAGAGGCCAGTCGTGGCGGAAGGACAAAGTGTGCCTGTAAATCGACTGGTTGTGGGTTCGATCCCCACTCGAGGATATGAAATATTTATTTACATTTATATTTTCATTTCTTCGCTCTGGTGTCGAGGGGTAAGCGCGACGTTTAGTTCCGCCACTCAACACGCAATGCCTCCGGAAATTAGCGGAAAATGGGGAACGGAGTGTCTTAACACTAGGTTCCCTCTGCCTGTTCCATACCCTGCTGTATGCGGGATGCAGCGTGAAGCTGGAAAAAAAATATTGCTTTATATAAAAGTATATAATATTGTTTAACATAATATGGTAGTTTCTGTAATTTCTATTACATTACATTTCTACATTCTATCTCTATAGAAACTTAAACTGTGCCAAATTTCATACTCCTCCGTCCGCATAATTTTCGTAGAAAGGGATGTAAAGTAATTGCTTCACAATTTAGTATACAGATCTTTTTTATGCTAGAGTGTAAGCTGACGTTTTTTTTTTTAAAAAAAATAAAATTATTTAACATTCTAATATCAAATAGTAATGTTTTATTGATTTTTTTTTTACATTTTTTAAAGTGTTAATCCGTACCTAGGAAAGAAAAATACTTATTTAGCTGGAAACCGACCAGGAGGCGCGGGTTCGAGTCCCACTACGTTCAAATTTTTATACGATTCCTAAATAAGTAAAGATTTTTTTTAACCAGAGATATATTTTAATACATATTTTTAATACACATAAGCATTCTTGGTACGGACAAGCCGCACAGTAGGTTCCACTATAATTGACCAGATAAATCACATGACCGCCGAAATAAGATGTGGTTTCGCGAACGTTGCCCAAATTGGGCTTACGTAAAACTGTAGTGTATGAAAAACGAGACACGCGCGTGTGTATGACGTGAATAGTGGTTGGTGAATATGAAGACAGCGAAATGAACGCCCTTCTGGGTACTTGGGAAGGAAAGTGATAACGCATGATTTTCTTTTCTTTTTATTTTTTTTTAAACCCAAGCTAACATTTCCAGTTTCATCCAGTAGAGGAAACTTAGAGTTAAGACACTGTTTTCTCCGTGTTGAATAGCGAAAGTCAACACCGCGCTTTGCATGAAAACCAATCACAACCAAACCGTATTTCACTTCCTCGAGTGGGGATTGAATCCACAACCTGTCGCGTTAACAGTTGCACTTTGTACCTCTGCGCCACGACTGACCTCAAATTCTATCCTAGTATTAGGATATTAAGAATTACATACGGGTGCGAATTAAAATTGAAATTTTATATTATTTATAATTTAAGCTATTATCTGATATTATCAAAAAGGGGAAAGTTTTTCTGTCATGTTAATCATTTCGATATAACCCCTTGTACTCGTATCCCCTTGGAATGTGTCATATACAACTCTTCGATTCTTCCAATTGACCATGGATTGAAGCCGCAGTTAAAAGCTAGTATACTAGATGTTTGAACAGAAATTTTGCTATCTATTCATTATATATTATATTTTGCAGATATATTAAGTATAATACCTATCTAATTTTCTGCTTCAACATATGATAGCACCAAGTGCATATTTCAAAATTTACGATGGTTACGAAAATCCCAGCTATTATACTCTTAGCTGATCTTGCGGCTCGTGAGTTATGTCTCAATATCGCGCGACCCCCGGCACCTGCACGGACTTCTTTTATCGCGGTATTGATTCATTGTTAATAGTGCTGGCACGCAACGCTCGTATGATCTGTTGCGGTTTATTTATATGGTATATAGCAATATTGGATGTATTTTAAATATGTTCTTGATGTTTAGAGTATGTTAATGAAATCTATATATATAAAAGGACTTGTGCTGACTGATTGAGGTAAGACGCATGCAGAGCCGTAACCGCTGATGGTAGAAACGTGAAATTTGGGCAGATGTTTATTTTCATATTCTGGACATCCACTAAGAAGGGAATTTCAAAAATTTTAACCCTAAAGGGATGAAATAGGGGTTGAAAGTTTGTATGGAAAAAAAAAATAATCTGTACCGATTTTTATAAAATTTGAAATTCAAACTTTTAAAAATATTTCATTCAACATGTGTTTCATGGTTTTTAAGAATTCACCCCCTGAGGGTTCAAATAAGGGGTTGAAAATTTATATGGAAAAATCTTTAAATTGCCACCGATTTTTATAAAAATTTAAATTCAGACTGTTAAAAATATTTTATTGAACACGTATTTCGTGGTTTTTTTAGAATTCACTCCTAATAAGCGGGCGAAGCGAATTTTTTTTTTGATTCATTTCTTCGCTCTGGGTTCGAAGTAATGTTCGGCGTTGAGTTCCGGCAATCAACACGCAATGCCTCCAAAATGTGGTGGATAATGGGGAACAGAGTATCTTAATACTAGGTTCCCTCTGCCTAACTTGCTGTGAGCAGGATACAGCGTGACACTAAAAAAACAATAAATGTTTGTTTACGAAAACAACAATTCTCGCCTGCTAATTTCGGACTCCGCCTTTTACCTTCATAAAATATCTTTATGTGTAGCTTAAAAAATATTATAATAACACGTTCATATTATAAAGTATCTATTAAACCGTCTATTAAATAACAAACAGTTAAATTGATTAATCCACGTCCCGATATGTTTCATCGATGTTTTCACAAGTCTATATTTAAATAACCCGTGTTGTTAATCCATTACTATTCTAAGCGCTCCCGGATCCGTGCGGCCAGTTTATTTGATCTAGCTGTACCGTTGCATGTTTGTTTGTGGCACGTGATCTGCGTAACTTAGTATACGATTTGGTGCACCATTTTTTTTTTCCTTACGTATCCTTCGTTTAACATTTTTTATAACTTCTAATCTAATATGTGTCAGCTGTCTTTTAATTTATCTTATTTAGAGTAGAGATGTTTATTAAAAAAATCAGCTTCGCGTTGCATTCTGCACACCGCAGGGTAGGCAGAGGGAATCTAGTGTTAAGACACTCCGTTCCCCACTTTCCGCCGAATTTTTCGAGGCATTCCGTGTTGAGTGGCGGTACTCAACGCCAACCTTTTGCCTTCGGTGCCAGAGCAAATAAATGAAAATGTAAATTGAAATGAATGTTTAATTTCCGCGAGTAGGAATCGAATCCACAACCGTCGCGTTACAATCACACCCTTGTCGGTCACACCCTTGTGTGCCTCTGCCCCACGACGCACAGTGGGACCA
This sequence comes from Heliconius erato x Heliconius himera, assembly GCA_013421005.1. Taxonomy (NCBI): domain Eukaryota; kingdom Metazoa; phylum Arthropoda; class Insecta; order Lepidoptera; family Nymphalidae; genus Heliconius; species Heliconius erato x Heliconius himera. The sequence goes on along the minus strand of JAATLQ010037716.1, from coordinate 24,288 downwards.
AACGACGCGCTCCATTTAATAAATCCGTAACTTATTTATTTTTCATCATAAAGTGATGAATTAATGATTTATTAATGAAATACGCTCAAATAAGTTAATATATCATTGAATTTTTAGAAGTAGTAAATTTTAACATTGTTGTTTGTTGTCGGTTTCTAGGTGGCGCGGGTTCGAGTCTCGCTACGTTGAAATTTTTGTACGTTTTCTAATAAGTATTTTTTTTTCCTAAGTGTGGAATAACACTTTAAAAATGTTAAAAATACTCAATGATATCTTTTTAATGACAATTATTTATCAAAAACTATTCTTTTCTTAAAGAAAGTTTTACAAAAATGTATAATACTAACATAGTTACTACAGAAACTCAAGAAAAAACCAATGTTTAACTATCGCCAATTTGAAAGTCATTTTGAACACTTTAAACTGCAATCAAAAACCAACATAGTATTCTTTGGATAAGTTAATCTATTTTAATATATTAAAAAAGTAACAGAACATTGAAATTACGATTTTCGTTTCGAGCATTTATGAGATGCTCTTGTGTAGAAGAGTCTCACTGTGCGACGGCCTCTGCATAATAATGCTTATTGAAATTATCATATTTATTCTATGTATATTGTTTTTGTATACAAAATAAATAATTTCATTTATTAACAATCATTTGCATATAAAAAATCACGAAAACCTTGAAAAATATTTAATATAAATGTTATCGTAACAAATTCGAGACCTTTCACATCGCTTTATTAGTGAATCATCATCAGCATCTCATTCCTTTCTTCCCGTCTAACATTTACGTTGGTGAGTTAGGTATATTATTTACTTGAACAATGCCTTAACTCGCTTGATATCTATACATTAATTTATTATATATATAGGCGGCGTTAGTCATCATACATATATATACACACACACACACACACACATTCATATATATATATATATATATAGAGGATTTTTTATCAGCTTCACGCTGTATCCCGTACACAGTAGGGTAGCTAGAAGGAACCTAGTGTTACAGACACTCCGTTCCCCACTTTCCACCGAGTTCCGGAGGCATTGAGTCGCGGAACTTAACGCCCCGCTTTGCCTCGCCACCAGAGCGAAGAAATGAAAATATAAATGTAAATAAATATTTTATTTCCTCAAATGAAAATCAAACCCACATCCAGTCGATTTTACAGTCACACTGTTCCCCTGCGCCACTACCGGCCCCAACCAACTAAGCCTGCTTATTTCAAAACTCAATACAGCTAAATGTTCATTACTTTCATAAACTTTAGTACTAAGTAAGTGGTTAATATATCCAATGTTGAAATTCTACCTAGGGCGTTAAATTTTAGAACTCTGAGTGGAACGGAAAGGGTGATCCTTTAATTTAATTAGTGACTTTGCCAACTGTACGAAGCCACAGCGTGAACTAGATGTGTCATCTTAGTGTTTGTTGTCTTAATTAATTAAAACAACAAAGTTTCAAGTGACTTCTCTATTACAGCGACGGCTGTTATTAGATTAGTAACTTCTATTAGACTGGTGACTTCTAGAGAAATACTATATATACATTTTGTAATGTCATTGACAAGAGGAAATAAAAAATCCCGCACACAGCAGGGTAGGCAGAGGGAACCTAGTGTTAAGACACTCCGTTACCCACTTTCCGTCCAGTTCTGGAGGCATTGCGTGTTGAGTGGCGGAACTCAACGCCGCGCTTTGCCTCGACACCAGAGCGAAGAAATGAAAATATAAATGTAAATAAATATTTCTTTTCCTCGAGTGGGGTTCGAACCCACAACCACTCGATTTTACAGCCACACTTTGTGCCCCTGCGCCACGACTGGCCTCTATTGGACTGGTAATTTTTTATTTTATTTTTAATTTTCCTTATCACTCCTAACCAAAATTTATGTGCGGGATCTACTTCACGGGTCATTACTCTAGCTTTGTTGCGATTAAGATTTACAACGGCAAACCCTAAATAACTTAAATAGTTCGAGAGCCTCACCGCGGGCCGGTCGAGATATAATACATAACCTTTTACTTTTAGTTTCATTAGAATAATTTTAAAAGTTACTTAAGTATTTATCTAATAAAAAAAAACCATCTTCATGCTGTATCCCGCACAGCAGGGTAGGCAGAGGAAACCTAGTGTTAAGACACTCAGTTCCCCACTTTCGGCCGAATTCTGGTGGCATTGCGTGCTGAGTGGCGGAACTCAACGCCGCAAATTTATGTAATATATGGATGATTAAAAAAAATGAAATTTACCTAATCGTACTTAACATTTTTAAATTTTTTGTCATCAGCATCACAGGCAAAGAAAATTCAGAAATATGGCTTTGTTTTTTACTTTTTACTTTATAGAAATACTAGAGGGCGCGCGCGGCTTCGCCCGCTTATTAGGAGTGAATTGAAAAAAAACCACGAAACACGTGTTGAATGAAATATTTTTAAGAGTCTGGATTTAAAATTTTATATGAATCGGTGCCAATCTAAAAAAAAAACCATACAAACTTTCAACCCTTATTTCATCCCTTTAGGGTTAAAATTTTTCAAAATTCCTTCTTAGTGGATGTCCAGAATATGAAAATAAACATCTGCCCAAATTTCACGTTTCTATCATCAGCGGTTACGGCTCTGCGTGCGTCTTACATCAGTCAGTCAGCACAAGTCCTTTTATATATATAGATTGTGCTAGATGATGAAACCATACATAGCACGTATGTCAAATCAGACCGTTAAAAATGCTTATTATATTTATTTTCCCAGTTTGGATTTAAACTTAAAAACACTCAAACTAATTCGGATATATTACAGTGTATAAGAGTATCTTTAATTTAATTAATAAATAAAATAAATAATTCAGCTTCACGCTGTATCCCGCACACAGCAGTGTAAGCAGAGGGAACTTAATGTTAAGACACTCCCTTCCCTACTTTCTGCTGAATTCTGGAGGCATTGCGTGTTGAGTGGCAGAACTCAACGCCGCGCTTTGCCTCTACACCAGAGCGAAGAAATGGAAATATAAGTTTAAGTAAATATTTCAACTTCTCGAGTGGGGATCGAACCCACAACCAGTTGATTTACAGTCACACTTTGTGCCCCTGCGCCACGACTGGCTTTTAATTCTGGCCTGTAATTTAATTAATATTAATAAAACCTAAAATAAATCAAATATCTTTTATAACATACATAACAACAAACAAATATGTACTGTACCATATTCATCTCCAGTATAATGCCGTATATATGCTATTTCCCCGAAAATCCTCTTTACGACATCATGGATAACTTTTCACCGATGGAATTCTATAAAACAGGATTCAAGGATAAAAAAGAAGTACTATTTTTAGGAAAGGATTGTCTTCTAGGATTCCTTTAGAAATATAGAAGGCAAGGCTTATCCTTTTTTCTGCCATCATTATATCGATTATGTATATTGGTTGTAGTAGAATGAAATGTAAAATTAAAGTATAAATTAAGTAAAAAAAATTATAATATGAAATCTCGTAATCATTTCTATATAAAATTTTAGCTTTGATATGTACATAGGTTTGAGGCCGTCTTGGTGCAGAGGCACAAGGGTGTGACTTTAAAGCGACAGTTGTGGGTTTGATTCCACTCATTTCTTCGCTCCAAAGCAAAAACACGACATAGAATTACGCCACTCAACACGCAATGATTCGAAAAAAACAGCGGAAAACGGGGAGCAGAGTGTCTGAACACTAAGTTCCCTCTCCCTACCCTGCTGTGAGCGGAATACAGCGTGAAGTTGATTTAATGTTAGTTTATATACAAACATAGATATACCTACATTCTGAACAGACTTAGCGAGATGTCATCAAAATTTGTAATAACAGCGCGCCGTAAACACCTCCAGCCCACGTATTGTCGTCGAGCTACAATATGACGTATTATCTCCCCCAAAGTACACATTCGCTTTTGTATATATACTTATATGTATATGTATATATGTATAAATGGTTTTGTAATTACGTAAGCCTAAGAGAGGTTTTCAATTACACAGACGAGGAAAAGGCGGGACGAGTTTATCTGACACAGCGAAAGATTTGTAAGACGAAATTCTGGTACTTCAGTGATTGTTAATGTAAAAAAATATTATGGCATATTGTTTTTATATGTAATAATATCTATATATAATTCTACTTAGCTATACTGAACAGACAAACAAACATACTTAATGTTACTTATTTATAAGTAACAGTATTCATATTTTTTTATACTTATACATTCTAATTTACTGTATAGAGATGAGATTATAGTAAATTTTACTATTATTTTCTGTTTTTTTTCGTAGTATTTTATGGGCTATAAAAATTAATAAATACGGAATTAAAATAATGAAATTACTTATAGCAATTTAATTGTTTACTTATTATAAAAATATTTCATATTTTTCATTCGACTATTTCTGATATAAAACGTTAATAGTATCGACGTACTTTACAAATTTAGTTACCTGTATTCCAAAGTATGACTTATTCATACGTGGATGGTGGAATAGATACTAGGGTTGTCTTATGAATAAAATGGTTTGATGATATTTTTCAGTATATTCTTCTAATTTATAAAAAAAACGAATTTATAAATAATATATATATGTATATGTATGTATGTATATATATATATATATATATATATATATATATATATATATATATATATATATATTACTACATACTTTTTATAATGAACAAAAGATATAATAAGAATTTTAAAATATTATATTTATACTAAGTAAATAAAACATCAAATAAATCAGCTTCAGGCTGTGTATCCTGAGTGAACCTAGTGTTAAAACATTTGGTTCCCCACTTTCCGCCTAATTCTGGAGGCATTGCGTGTTGAGTGGTGGAACTTAGCGACGCTCTTTGCCTCGACACTAGAGCGAAGAAAAAAAAAATATTAATTTAAATAAATATTTTATTGCCTCGAGTGGGCATCGAACCCACAACCAGTCGTGGTTACACTCACACTTAGTGCCCTTGCGCCACGACTGGCCTCTTTATACGATGTAAATAAGAATATATATATTTCTTAACACATCCATCTAATTTATTAGCAGCTTGCAGTTCTTCTTAGATATAGGAACAACATCCGTTTCCGCATAAATTACCAATATAAACAATTAGAGAAAATATACCTACTACAAACAAACAGTTATGGTGCAAAGTGGGATTTCAATTCACAACTCTCTTGTAGTTATCAGAAATGATTTAACTGCGTCACCATAATATTAAAAGAGTCTACTCCTTTTTAAAATATTTCTCAGCTTGTGCAAACCCTACAACAGAAAATGTAGTCCGTCAAGTGTCCAAGCGGATCGGCGAGGAAATTAATCACATCGGGGGAGTACGCTGCTCAGATTTTATTGCTCTTGACTATCATTTACTTGAGTTCGTAGTATAATGGTGGATTGTTTATATTGTATGTCTTCGTAAAACAAACAAAAAAACAAGATATTTAAAAGATAAAGTTTAGTGGTCAGTCGTTGGGCATGTAACTAAACGCGACAGGTTGTGGATTCGATCGTCAATCGTCGAAATTAAATATTTAATATAATATATTATTTTTTTCGCTTAGGTAACAAGATAAAAAGGGCGGCGTTAAGTTCCGCCACTCGATACGTAATGCCTCGAAAATTCAGCGGGTGGGGAACGGAGCGTCCCAAAACTAGGTATTCTCTGTCTACCCTGCTTTATGCCATTACAGGTTTAGTTCTTGGTTTAATATCACACTACAGAATTATAGATAGCCTTATAGTGCGTAATATAGATATTTTTATATTTATTTTGAGACTATATGACGTTGTACATTTATAGCCACATATCAAACAACCTTTTAAACGATAACGTTATTTTTTTATATCGTAGGTGGAGCTGTCAACAAATAACAAAATGTAACGTGCTTTGAAAATTGTCAACCGTTTAAAAAATAGTTGTTTGTTTTGGACGGTATGTTTTTGTACTAGTTTGTTGAATTTATTTGATAGAATTTCATACGTTTCATTTTCATTCTATTTAGTTTATAATTTCCTCATGTGTTTTCGTCATTACTCAAGGGAAACTTGTGTATCGAGCCTGAATAAAGATGAAGGGGATTATTTATGAAGCTAACTTGGGCTATTTGTTATTTATGTAACACATTAGTTTCATGTTTCTACAAAATTAGTTATGCTTTTCTATTTAATCTAGTGAAGAGTTGTACTAACTCTTATGTATAATTATATTTTTTTAAATATTAACATTTTAAGCATGAAAATTTTGTTTTCTTTATAGAAATTTTCACATGAAATTGTCTAAGAACTCTGGTCGTATTTCATAAAATTATCAACTAAAATGAAGCATCGTCAAGCCTTAACTATTTTGTTATCGAAATAAAATAAGATGTTCATTATTTAGAAAACGTATAAAAATTTTAACTCGAACCCGCGCCTCCTGGAAACCGACCGGACCACACGCTCTGATCACTAAGCGATACGTTCACGTGAACGAGCGCCTGGTCGAGCGCCTGGTCGCCAGGAGGCGCGGGTTTGAGTCCCGCTATGTTCAAATTTTTATACGTTTTCTAAAAGAGTATTTTTCTTTCCTAAGTGTAAGGAATAATAATATAAAAATGTTCAAAAAAGATGTTCATTACTTATAATATTATTTTACAATGTGGTCAAAATGATCGGCCATTTCATGAAGTAGTCGCGCGTTTAATTTATCTGGGTAATTCACATCATGGCCTAATACAAAGAGAAAATTAAGCGTTTCGTGATTTATTACACTTTATCATGAAATGAGGCCAGTCGTGGCGCAACGGCTCTGGTGTCGAGGCAAAAGCGCAGCGTTGAGTTCTGCCCGTCAACACGCAATTCCTCCAGAATTCGGCAGAACGTGGGGAACGGTGTCTTTACACTATGTTACCTCTGCCCACCCTGCTGTGTGCGGGATAGAGCGTGAAGCTGATTTTATCGTGAAATCGTCAATTCTATACTACGACCAGCCATATTATATTGATAATTTAACTTGAAAGATCAATATTCAAAAACGAACAATTAATCACATCGTGTCCTCCCCCCGTGTCTACCATTTTGAATTGAAACAATACTCATTCAAATTGTATTCAAAACGGGACGATAATATAATACCCTACGAAGGGGATGAGTGTGCGTAATCATTGATATGTTGATAATTAAGTGCTAAAATTTCACATTGTTAACCCGCTAATGTGCGCAGTCGAACGGCAATGAGATATTTTAGTAGGTATCGTTAAAATATAATATTAAGGTGGATAAATCGTAACTCGTATTTCAATAATTTCTAATATAATATGACTGAATTGTATATTTTTTTACTATAAAAATATAATTTATTCGCCGATAAATGGCAATTGTTCGGACAGCCAAATATAAACCAACCTCTAACAACATAATGTATATACATTTTTTTATGTTTTTTCTTTATATTTTAGGTATTTTTTATATTTTTATAAATTAGAAAATAAAAAACAATGGCAGTTCGTGGTTTTGCAATAAATTTTGAAGCCAGGTCGATAATGAATAATTTCCTTTATGTGGATATTTATTTTTTCTGTTGCTCAAAAAAAAAGTGTTTGGTGTGAGTAGAGATTTAGTGAGAGAGTAGATACTTACTCTTCAAATTGTGATTTAGAGATGCTTGCATGCTAGAATTACTTATATAGTTAAAGGTTTTATATTGCAGGTCAAATGCTAACGATGTTACGTGTAATGGTTACTTTGTCTGTGTGTTTATTTGTGTGTTGCATTTGCATATTTACTTTTAATAAAAAAAGGTAATTCCTTTCAATTTCAGCTTCTCTTAAAGTTATTCATTATACTATTAAAATTTATATTTTAATTCCATATTTTTTGTTACTAATAAAACATACGCAAATAAAATATTATAAAAAGTCTCAATATAAAAAAAAACATGTTATTTTTTTTGAAAAATATATTTTTTTTGTTTACGTTCTAGAGATATTTGTGTCGGAGGCTTTTATCTATCAATTTTATCCATATTGTTTTTTTTACAGTAGACACAAGAATCAACATTATGTGTAATTAATTTCAAAACTGTAATTATAATTTTGTTCTATTAAGTATATAATAAATCGATTAAACTTTAACAACGATAAACATTCGAGAAAAAAACTAAACAAATATAAGTGAAGTGACTCACTACATACACATCCTTAGTTACATACCTCAACGGTCAGTTTCCTAGTTAACTATAAAACCAATGATGATATTACTTTAGAATGTTACAAAGAGACCTTCAATTCTAACAGTGTTAATATTGTCTTGTTATTTCAGTTGGAAAGGTTAATATGCAATTAACTGTCATATGAAATGATATACGTACTATTAATAATTATGTTTATTAATTTATAATAATTATATTATAAAATATTAATTATTTATAAATATTATGAAGAAATCTTTGATATTTTTATATCTACTTTTACTATTTAAAATCTCTTATTTTTTCAGTCCGTGCTAATGTGGGGAATTTTTTTTGAACATATATGTTTTATTTCTTTTCCGATTTATTTTTATAGTACATATGTAACAAAAAAAGGGCATCATTCCCCAACATCCAGTTCGATGGACCGATTTGGAAGGTCGCTGATAACATACAGTCGTAGTGATATCATCCTCCTTTTTGAAGTAGGTTTCAAATTCATTGATCGATTAGTTAAATTACATTTTTTTGTACATAATTAAACACTACTTTTTGACCTCTGTCCGCAAGTACAGTAGATCACACCGAAAATATTTACAATATACTTCGACCTATAATATTTCTCTATAAATAGAATTTTAAAACCCAAAAAAAAAATATTCGAACCGATTATTCATGAAATTAGCGCGTTGAACCAAACAAAATATTCAGTTTAGCAATCAGCATAGTTACATAATAGTTAATAATTTTGTCTAAAAATTTATAAACCATCGCTCTGTGGTCGAGGGAAAGCGCGGCGTTGAGTTCTGCCACTCTACACGCAATGCCTCCAGAATTCGTCAGAAAGCGGGGAACGGAGTGTCTTCACACTAGGTTCCCTCTGCCTACCCTGCAGTGTGCGGGATACAGCGTGAAGCTGATTTTATAAACTATAAAGCTATTCAGCAGCGTACATATTTGTAATCGGTTAGAGCCATCTCAACCCATTACAGGGTTTTAGCGATTTTACGCTTCACCCGATGCTAAATTAATTAAGAATACTGTGCAGTGCGAACAATTGTACAGATAAGCCATTTTAATGACTATACATTATGTTTCATAATATATTTAGTGAGATTATTTTGTTGAAGCTTTCATAAAAAATATTTTAGTTGCCATTTTATTCATACCGTAGTAAATTTGTATATATGTAAGTATAGTATTCTAATGTTAATTAAAAGTAAAAAAAACGTCCTATCAAGTATATAAATGTACTTTTAATATTCATTTTTTTTAAGTTTTACATATAAAACAAAAGATTTTCTTTATGGTCCTCTCTTGCTCTATAGGTAAATATAATTATTAAACTAAATATATTACACAATATCTTGATATTTACAAATTTTATGTACGTTTAGACATATAATTTAGTCTGAACAAATTAATTCAAGTCCTTAAGCTTGTCTGTTACATTCTAAAGACTTAAAAGCATCTTGCTAGTGAAGTGAAGAGCGCTGTTGTTATTAATTATGCAGTATCATTGAAAGACTAATGCTGCAATATGTATTCATAGTCCGCCTTCATTAGTCGGGTTCCCGAAGGTGCCAGGTAGAATGGATACAAATTTTAGCATGCTCTCAGAAGCTGAGGAGCTATTCTCTTGATGATTACATAAATTAAAATGAAGGCCACGAAGAGCTTACTTTTAATAAAATATTTTTGGATCTTGAATAATGAATTCGTTGCTTAATAAATAATATATACTATATATTCTGTCTATCTCGATCGATTTTACAATCGTCTTAAATATGAGGCAACTGAAACTATTGCTAACGAGTATGAGTTCAAATATCATCTATCACGTCATGTCACAGGTAGGGATCAACTGAGGTGAGAGTCTAGGTTGTGTAATAAATTCATAAAATTTAATCAAGTGCGAGTCGGAATTGCCCATCGAGGGTTCCGCACCAATTTTAAGATTGCAAGTCCCCGTTGACTTACAATAATAAGAAATAGAAGTTATAAAAGCTGACAAACTTAAGTTTGCGGGCGTATGCATTCATTTTGTATGAAATAAACTATAAATATAAGATTGTAATGATTTTCTATTCTATGAAATATCAATAATTTTTACTTTTCGGTTATTTTTTGTTTGTATTGTAAGCTTACTTACTCATTCATTTCGTGCCAAATTAGATAAGTGTAGGTTCACGGAAGTGTGTGAATAAAAAAAACTGCAAGTGCAAAGTGCAGCAAACACAAGGTATAAATGCTCGGATCTTTGGATTGCGTTGATTTTGAAGTTTGATTTTTTCTGATATCTTCACTTTGATACCGCCACGCAAACTCAAAATAAATAGTCTCAATAAACAGACAACAAAATAATCCTTTAAATTAAAAATTAAATTAGTTTCACGCTGTATCCCGCACACAGCAGGGCACAGAGGGAACCTAGTGTTAAGACACTGCGTTCCCCACTTTCTGCCGAATTCTGGAGGCATTGCGTGTTGAGTGGCAGAACTCAACACCACACTTAACCTCGACTTCAGAGTAAAGGAATGGAAATATAAATTTAAGTAAATATTTCATTTCTTCGAGTGGGGATCAAACCCACAACCAGTCGGTTTTACAGCCACACTTCGTGCTGCTGCGCCACGACTGGCCTCAATGATAAGATCATTGAGGCCAGTCGAGTAAGAGTTCCGTATTTTTATTTTGAGGTACCGAACCCTAAATAACAACTTAACAGTCAGCTCGGACTTAATGAAGCTCCACGAAAACGTTTAAAAAGCCAAACGTTCTATAAAAGACTAATATGTGATAATAAAACACCTTAACTGCGATATTTTTACTTTCATTCGGACGTTAGCAACCTATTCGGTGTAATGGCCGCCTCGTATCATTCGACCTTTTTTGCTCTACGACTCGCACATGCCTATAAAAGGTTATGTCCAGATAACATTATGCCATAATACATTCTCATCCCTTTGAAAAGGAAAGTTGTATATCGTTTTTTTTTGGAGATCGGTGCCCTTTTAAGGATATTCAGTTTTATTGCAGAATCCGGCATCGGCAGGGGCATTGACAGCACCGTCAAAGGGTTACGCCGCCGTCGTGTGATTTTTTTGTGAATACGTCCTACAAAGTATCGTTTCTATTGCTACGCACGTCTATTTTGCACGTTTCCGCTCCTATTTTTCATTTACTATTTACACAGAAAGTTAATTGACCACCTAATACAATGAACATTCACTTTATTTTGTTGGTAATGAAAATTTAAGTTTACTTTGTTAGTTTATTTTTTTTAAATAAAAGTAAAGATTAAACTAAAGGAGAGTTCTGGATTGAAGAGTACGTACAGTCACCTTTACGTTCTTTATATCTAAGCATATTCTAGCATATTTTTTGGATTAATTGGATGTTAAATTACATAATACCGTTACTCCAAATGATGCTATTAAAACTTTTGTTGATACTGATAAAAGTTTTCCTTATAAAATTTACCACATGACATTTTAGTAAGAATATGTTCCAATTCAAAATTTGGTAATGATCCAAGTTTTATAACTACTGTTACCCTGAATTACGGCCTGCTTTATTTTATTTTAGCATATTTGTGCTTAGATCATTATTTTTACTAGTATCAGTAATTTTCTTTTAAGAATCATGTAAAACTCTTTGTTTCTCTTAGCCAAATACGAATGTGTAAATACATAAAGTGCTTAATTAACAACTCGGAATCAGTAAAAAGGAAAGTACACTACGATCGATCTAGATTGTTTGGAAGAAAGGCCGTCCACCTTTTACCGTATTCCAAATAATTAATTAAGGCGCCCATAAGAATTCCAAAATGCATTTGGTTTAAATGGCTCGTCCTGCGGCGCGTGCGCACGGTTAAGTCAGTGCGCCGGCGCCGACGTTTCCGATCGGACGATTGCTTAGCGCGATACGAGATTGCGAAAACTTTAGCGTCTTTAAGTTTAGTGCCATAAAGTGAACAGCCTGTACAAGTGGATTTTTTTTAATGTTTATATATATATATATCGACCTAAATAAAGACGAGAAATTTTGGAAAGTCCAACTGTTGGTACAATACTGTCTTTTTACTTGATTTGGTTAAGGTTAGATTTGAGATCAGTACTTCTGGTATAGTTCATTGGCACAGTTTCCCTTTTATTTGTGAAAAACGACGTTGTGATATTTGTATTGGTAGGAATGACTAGAACGTGATTCAGTGCTAACTTGTCGAACAACGGATGACCTAATCAACACCCACTGATGGTCCTTGTAATTTCATAATTTTCTAATAATTGTCAATTTAATCAAACTTATATATAAATATGTTGAAATCATTTGTATTTATATTTTATGAATCATAGTAGATAATAAAACAAATTAAAAACAGCTAAACGTTGTATCCAGCACACAGCAGGGAACCTAGTGTATAACTTAGACACTCTGTTCCCCACTTCCCACTGAGTTCTGGGGGCATTACATATTGAGTGGCGGAACTCAACGCCGCCATACCAGAGCGAAGAAATGAAAATATAAATGTAAATAAATATGTCATTTCCCCGAATGGGGATCGAACCCACAACCAGTCGATTTTACAGTCACACTTTGTGCTCCCGCGTCACGACTGGCTTCTAGTAGATAATAATATAATAATTTATGAAGAATTCATAGAGTATTTTAGAATATAAGCAACTATTTTAAGTACTGTATTTAAAATAAGTTTTCGCGATTATGCTTCGCAAGTCTAAACTTTACGGCTATGACATTCTTTGGCTTTATGCCACAGCGTTCAATGTTGCTGATCGTTGTCATAATACTGCATACATACCTTCTATGATCTAAGTGGTCATTCACAATTTAAATTTTACCTTTTGTTAGGAATATTTGTATAAAAATATAATTTTTCTAATATTAATCCTACTAATATTATAAATAGAAAAGTTTGTAAGGATGTATGTGAGTGTGTGTTTGTTACTTTTTTACGCAAAAACTACTAAACGAATTTTCATGAAACTTTGTGTTAATATAGCTTAGATATTGAAATAGCACAATGAGTTAAAATTTATAGATCTTTTTAATAATTTCGTCATAATATAAGGATAACTGTGAAGTAAGTCGCAAAAAAATTTACTGTCTGAGAACTATCTTGGCGTGCGCTGTCCAAACTGTTAGAGCTACAAAAAGATAATTACTGTAGGATTGTTCGTCTTAAATAGTTGTAAATAAAAGTCCGTAACAGCATATATCTACATTTTATGTGAAAATCAGTATGACTAAAATACAATTAAATTAAATTTTACAATATTTATCGAATTCTTATCAAAATTGGTACATTTGTCATATTAGAAAAGGAAAAGGAGGATTCTGGCTATTAAATAAAATATTCAGTAAATTTAAAGATGGAGCCGCTGGTATTTTTGTATAAATAAAAACATGTCTAGAATAGAAACGTAACTTAAAATCTATAAAGTAAATATTTGTACAATTGAACTATTACGTATATTTGTAGCTATCTTCTACATTTTGCGCGATTAACAGATTGAGGCCAGTCGTGGCGCATCGGCACGAGGTGTGACTATAAATCCGACTGATTGTGGGTTCGATCCCCACTCGAGGAGATGAAATATTTACTTAAATTTATATTTCCATTTCTTTGCTCTGGTGTCAAGGTTAAGCGCGGCGTTGAGTTCTGCCACTCAACACGCAATGCCTCCAGAACTCAGCAGATGGAGAACGGAGTGTCTTAACACTAGGTTCCCTCTGCTTACCCAGCTGTGTGCAGGATACAGCGTGAAGCTGATTATTATAACTTGAAATAAAGCCTAAAATTTCAATTATTAATAAATAATCTGTTTCACAAAGCAAATGTGAAGAATTTCATATTGGACACCAAAATCTATTGTTACAAACAAAGCTGACACGCCATTACGGTGTTTTATCGCTGGAGTACTATTTACAAGTGTCAGCATTTCGCATAACTGATGCTTAATGTACTGTACTGATGAATTTATCATATTTATTTACATTATATGTATTTTATTATATTGAAGAATGCATTATATCTGTTGTTGTTTATTTTATTATTTTTATTTTATTTCAAATATTAAAAAGAACAGATATAAATAAATCCAAAGATTTACTAAGTATACCTATATATTCTGAAAATTCATTATTTATTAGTAGACCATCGTGGCGGGCCGTGGTGCAAAACGGCAATCAGATGCACTATCCAGTGGAAAACGGAATGACTTATTGATAGGTTCCTATGAAAAAAAAAACCATTTACGTGATCTATTAATTTAACTATTTAAAATTGAATAGATAGCTTTAGTCTTATATTTAGCGTTGTACAATTATTCATAAATAATGTTTTAAACATTTATTAAAATTCTCAAAAGATCTGAACCAACATTATCGTTTCTTATATTATTTTTTTTCAGCTTCACGCTGTACCCGCGCACAGTAGGGTAGGCAGAGGGAACCTAGTGTTAAGATACTCCTTCCCCACTTTCCTCCAATTTCTGGAGGCATTGCGTGTTAAGTGGCGGAACTCAACGCCGCGCTTTCCTCAGACACCAGAGCGAAGAAATAAAAATGTTAGTAAATATTTCATCTCCTCGAGTGAGGATCGAACCCACAACCAGTCGATTTACAGGCACACTTTGTGCCCTGCGCCACGACTGGCCTCAATCGTTTATAATCATTTAAACCATTCAGCTATATCACATAAGGTAATTCTCGTTGCCTATAAACTTCGATCTTAAGGATGAGCTATGACCTAAGCATAAAATGTCATCATTCGTAATCGACGTTGCCGTTTAAGGCAGTCAACAAATACCAGTATGAAACAGGCTCCACCATATATGTGAGTAGTAAGTCAGTTCCTGCATATTTATGTAATTTGTCCTCGAACTTGAGGCCTACGTCTCATGTTAATTACAGAAAATCAATTCACTTTATAATTGTATAAAGTGTCTTATTTATGTTAAATACGTTTGTAATGCTGTATTTTGCAGCCATTGATTATAAGAAATACGACATTCCTCTGAAACGCAATTAAAAATATAAAAATATCATACATTCCATGCGCTTGCTCATAAAATGTATATTATATTTTAACATTTCATAACAAAAAGGACCGGCAATTAAGTGAGAACGATCTCTGAAAGGCATTCGTCTGAACATATTGTCGCTTATAAATTATATTCGTAAAGGAAGTCCCGCAATTATCCGAGGCAGATGCGAGATAAAGCAATACGTTAGCGGTAAACGATCCATGTCTACTATGCTTGGACTACTTTATGGTACATTTTTAGTTATGTTTTTGGATTATGCATTTTAACTTGTAAGATAAAAATATATTAAATTGTTATAATTTTTTTTATTCTAAACTATTATAGAATATTTTTAGGAAATTTTTACTAATAACTATTTTGTAAAAGTGCAAAAGTCTTATTCGGCAGAAAGTGGGGAACGGAGTATCTTAACACTAGGTTCCCTCTGCCTACCCTGCTGTGTGCGGGATACAGCGTGAAGCTAATTCAACTTATTTTTATTTATTAAAAGTCTTACAATCTACCAAATATTTACAAGACAATATTATTTTCAAAGTACTTAATACTATTTGTTCTTGTTTTAAAGTTACATTATTCTGTATTTAGAATAAGTCCATCCACGTCTAAATCTAAATATATTATTTACATTTAAACAACGAAGATTCATTCATTGGAATTAAATGTGGAAGGAAGTTGTAATATGATAGGTTTCATAAACAAAAATCTAAAACAAGGTTGTATATTTTTTTAACATTCATTTTTAGTTTAAAAAATCAGGATGGATTCAATCGCTACGTTAGTTTAGTGCCTTTTAAGTGGTAGGTCGAAACAGCTCTCTGTAATTGTGATAGAACGAAATGAACATAGCAATAAAGTTTATTGTAAGTTTACCGAGGCCAGTCGTGGCGCAGCGGCACGAAATGAGACTGTAAAACCTGGTTCGATGGACTGGTTGTGGGTTCGATCCCCACTCGAGGAAGTGAAATATTTACTTAAAATTATATTTCGATTTCTTCTCTCTGGTGTCGAGGTTAAGCGCGGCGTTGAGTTCTGCCACTCAACACGCAATGCCTCCAGAATTCGGCAGTATTCTGGAGGCATTGCGTGCACCGTGCACTCGGCATTGTAATTTAGTCCATTTCTGATAATGGTATCCATGAGAAAATCATATTTGTCTTAAATCTGCATTAGGTATGTGCGCGACAAATGGACGAATAACTCAATATCACGCCCACCGATTTCGATGATTCTTTTATTTATTGGAAATGATATAATTTGAAATTTTCGTTAGGTTCTAATTATGGGAAGGTGGAAAGTCGTTTTTTTTTTGCTAAAAATTATAATAATTACCTTAAAAAGTTATAAAAATACATTTTTCATTTACTATGAAAATTGAGTTGTAATATTTGAATTTTATTGTGTTTAAAAATGCTATTTTTTTACTAATATTTTTAACTTATATATAAAATATGATTCAAATAAATGAAACTTATTTATAAAGACGCACTTTATTTATCCTATATAGTTTAAATACTAAATATTTTAGTTTACTATAATCAAAATAATCACAGAACTTCTCATAGAATAATCAGCATCGATGCAGGAAGCAAAGTATTGGACATCTTGGTCTTACATTATTATTGTTATATTGGTTCTAAGTGCACATTACATAGGTCGCCGTTGCGTGTGGGAGTACAGCATAATTTACTATATCCGTTGTTAGGAAGGGTATAATGGTGGTGGTCACTACGCCGTGACGTTCCAGCACAGTTCGTATGCTGTCGTGCGGTGGTTGACGCTTAGAGAGAAAAAAGTAAAGTGAAATTTATGTTATTTTGTGTCCTTTTGTTCCAGTTTTAATTGATATATACGTTTTACTGTAGAAGTTGTAATTGAAAAGTGTGTTTTTTTGTAAGTGCATTTGCAATATTTAACTAAAACCATAAATATCTAAAAAATATTTACATTTTGTGAAAATAAATTAGTGAAGTGAACATTTATTTAAAATTTCGTCTTTAAATGTATTAAAATGTTGATTACAAAATATACGGCGATACTCCTGGAAAGTGCCAGAAATGTGGAATCTAGAAATGCTGCTAGACCTGGACTGGGCATTGTCGATGTCGCAGATTGGTCTTCTTCATTAGACAGCACTCCACGACGACGTCGGCAATGGAGACGACGACATGCAGCTCACAGGTTTGTATTACTCGAAATAATTTGAAATTACCTAAAATATATTTTCACTTTGAGGCCGTCGTTGCGCAGGGGCACAAGCATGTGGCTGAAAACGCGTCGGTTGTGGATTCGATTCCCACTGGAGGGAAAATAAATATATAATATTTTCATGTCATTGCTATTGTAACGAGGTACGGCGTTTACTTCCGCCACACGCAATGCTTAAGAATTCTGTTTGTTCCGCTTCCTGGAAATGTTTTAATGGATAACAGAATGTCTTAACAATATGTTCAGTTATGACAGCTTACTTCTCTCCACTCTATGTACGAAATATAGCGCGAAGCTAAAAAAACTTAATTTAATGTGTCATTGGGTAATGATAAATTATAGTAAAATATATTAATTTTTAAGAAAAAAATATAATCAGTGTCAAAAAAAGGCACTCTTAGAGTGTTTTGAGTCACTTTGGTGTCCGTTTGTCGTCTGTCATCAAGATCATTTATCTCGAGATCGCGTGGAAGTATCGAGCTGAAATTGATATTAGATATTTAGGTCGATGATCATTTGAAACCTTGAGAGAAAATCAAGCTTCTAAATTAACGTAATGAAAAGATACGAAAAATTATAGGTATTTTATAGAAAAAAATAATTACAAACTTATATTTGTGGTTAATTTCATACAAGATGAGTGTCCTTGCCCGCAAACTTAAGTTTGTATACTTATGTAAGTTGTACTTCCCGTTGTAAAACAATTCAGAATTTTTTTTATTTATATTTTTAAGTGGTAAACCCGCACCTGTTCAAAACCATCCAAGAGGCGCGAGTTCAAATCCCGCTACGTTTAAAATTTTTATATGGTTTCTAAAAAGTAACTATTCTGAAATTAGTACGGTATCTTAGGTGTTCAAGTACGACTCGCACATAAACGGTTTTTTTTCTATTTAAAAAAAAATCAAAATCAGCTTCATTCTTTATCCCGCACACACCAGGGTAGGCAGAGGGATCCTAGTGTTAAGACTTTATTTATATTAAAACGTATAACCTTTTTTTTTAATTGGTCTTGTCTGATTATTTCTATACACGAACACGATCACATATCACATAAGGGGCTACATTTACTATCACAACACACGATACATAATCAGTAACAGCCTATATTATATTGCAATATCTAATTTGCTAGACCGCCGAGATCGTGACCGCAGCAGGTGTGACTGTCGATATTAACAAATCGATTGCCGTGTTCTCCACTGACGACAAGATAAATGTTCGACACATGATTAACTTATGCCAGATAGATATTTAATGTATGCAATAATGATATGGAGTCAGCAATTAGATATTATTAAATCAGCTTCACGCTGTATCCCGCACACAGCAGGGTAGGCAGAGGGAACCTAGTGTTAAGACACTCCGTTCCCCATTTTCTGCCGAATTCTGGAGGCGTTGCGTGTTGAGTGGCAGAACTCAACGCCGCGCTTAACCTCGACACCAGAGCGAAGAAATGGAAATATAAATTTAAGTGAATATTTCAACTCCTCGAGTGGGGATCGAATCCACAACCAGTCGGTTTTACAGTCACACCTCGTGCCGCTGTGCCACGACAGGAATAAACAATTATTATTATTAGTAATATTTTTTATGTCTTTGCTCTGGCTTTGAGTTCCGCCACTCAACTCAACTCACTGCCTCCAGAATTCGGCGGAAACACAGGAACGGAGTGTCTTAACGCTATGTTTCCTTAATTTTGTTATTAATTGTACTTGGCCTGTTTTGTAGATTTTTTTTGGTTTACCTAAATAGTTTACTATTAAATGGAGTTAGAATATTTGTATTTTATTGTGTTTATTTTTTTTATAATATAATATTTTAATAGTATTTATAAAATATTATTCCCATAAGTGAAACTTGTTTATATAGACACACTATATTTATCCTACAAAGTCAGATACACTTTAGTTTACTATAATCAAAATAATCAAAGAATTTCTCATAGAATAAACAGCATCGTTGCAGGAAATAAAGTATTGGACATCTTACATTGTCATTGTTATATTTGTTCTAAGTGCACATTACATAGGTCGTTGCGTGTGGGAGTACACTCCGCTTACCTTGCATTATGCGGGATACAACGTGATACATTAGTGTACACAAAGTAATGATGAGAAATAAACAAAATTTTAAACATAAAATAAATAAATAAATCAGCTTCACGCTGTATCCCGCACACAGCAGCGTAGGCAGAGGGAACCTAGTGTTAAGACACTCCGTTCCCTACTTTCTGCCGAATTCTGGAGGCATTGTGTGTTGAGTGGCAGAACTCAACGCCGCGCTTTGCCTCGACACCAGAGCGAAAAAATGGAAATATAAATTTAAGTAAATATATCATCTCTTCGAGTGGGGATCGAACCCACAACCAGTAGGTTTTACAGTCACATTTTGTGCTACAGCGCCACGACTGACTTCGAATTTTAAACATTATTTTTAAAATTGCATTTTTAATGGAACATAGTCGACTTTAAACGCTTTAATCACATTAGTTCGTAATGGTATCACCGAGCTTTAGGCATTACAATAAACATTTTTCCATTGTCTTCTTACTAGCATTTGAATAAACTAGCGTACATCAGAAATTCATTGAATGCACCAATGCAGCTTAAGGAGCAGCCAGCGACGAGACGTGTACGGGGGACGCATTTTTATTGGTATCAATTGTCAGGTTTTACTATATAAAGAATATTTGCATTCGAGTTAGTGTGTTGTTAAGATTGATTGTGATGAAGGTTAAATAACTGTAGGAGATTTTATCTGTTGCTTTTGGATAAGTGTTGTATGTCTATGAAGAGAGGCCAGTTTAGCAACCGATTTATTGCTTATGTTAATAGGTATAATAGGTTTAATAAATATTTAAATTATATAAATCAGCTTCACGCTGTATCCCGCACACATCATGGTAGACGGAGGGAACCTAGTGTCAAGACACTCCGTTCCCCACTTTCATTGCGTGTTGAGTGGCGGAACTCAACGCCCCGCTTCGCCTCGACACCAGAGCGAACAAATAAAAATATAAATGTAAATAAATATTTCATTTCCTCGAGTGGGTATCGAACCCACAGCCAATCGACTTTACAATCACACTTTGTGCCCCTGCGCCACGACTAACCTCAATAATATTTTCTTAAAAATATTGATAGTACTTACGTACATTTTTTTTACCGTTTTATTATAGAAAAAAATAATATATAAAGTGACTTACAATCGTGTTGTTAAAAATAATTTATTTTTTCTGCACGAAATACTGCAAGAAATACTGTATTTCTTTATCTTTTATTACTAATCGATTCCATACTTGTGTGGTTGCTCATACAGTAATGTTGATAATAACTTCAAACTAGTACATTTTGTTATGAGTTCCCTCGTATAATCTTCATTCTAAGCAGATTACACTCCTATATCATTTGAAAACTCTAAAAAATTTAATCATAATATTTATTATTTTTCATAGAAGTGTAGAATTTGAAGTTTTAATAAGTTGCGCTAATGAGAAAACTCTGTTTGCAGCTTAACCCCAAATATATTAATCATTTTACAAATAAGCAATTTATGCTAAATATAGTAATAGTTAAGCACTATATCGAGATATTTTTAATTAAACAAGAATATTCTTTTTGCTTTTCAAACATTGGATTTGATATAAATAATTATAAAATTTAACCAATTATACGTGATACTTATGGATTGGATCCATCTATATGGATCTATTTATAATTTGAGGTACGTTTGCGAAATTTGTTATGTACGTATATTTGTTCACAAATTACTCGGAAACACAGTCATATCTAAAAAGATCATCAGAGCTTTTTTCATTTAAATAAAGTGAATGAAACAAACTATGTTGTATCAAAACCGTCTCACAAGTTATTGAGGCACACATTACTGGAGTTGAAATATATAACTTTCTTATAAATATCTCCTTCAAAACTTTAAATCTAGTCAGTTTCTTTTTCAGTTGACAGGTATTTGAAGTATGTTTGTTTGTTTTTTTAAATTATATTTATTGAGCTGAGCGGAGCGAAGCTCTCACTGGTCAAAAGTGTGTTTCGTTGTGATGCTTCCTCTTAAATCGTTAAACCTACAGCTCTGAAATTTTGCAGGAACGTTGTGGACGACACGATGATCCTAGCAAAGTAGTTTAGTGATAATTGTAATTGTAGTTTTAGAGTTTTGTTCACGGTCAAAATATATCCCATAGAGTTAATGGAACGTTTTTAAATTCACGCGCACAGATTGAACTTTGACAATTTTTTGTTTTGAATTTCGCAAAATTTTGCGCAACATAGCTCAGTGCTCAGCTCCACCCGCCGTGCACAGCATCATACATACATTACATCATTATTAATATGTTACGATGCGAATGGACTTTATATATAGCATCAATAAAGGAGCATAATTTTCATCGAATATTCAATACTAACGCCTAATCATCAATTTACCTGCAGCTCGTGCTTAGTTCATTAACCTCATTATCACGTAATCTAGATCGTTATCACTGCTGATATAAGAATAGTGACATCACATTCCATAACAGCGTTTGAAGATATTTTACAATAAGAATATTTGCAACGGATTTATTATGTGGTTTAGTTTATTTTGTTACTGGTGAACTACACGCGGCTTCGCCCGCTTAAATTTATTGCCGTATTAATATATATAATTGTATAAACAAATTATACGAAATCCTCACTAATTAACATAAACTGTAGATATTCTGATGTATAATCTATATTACTGTAAAGTTTCATCTAAATCCTTTTAGTAATTTTTGGAACAAACATCCATACAAACTTTCAAATTTAAAATATAAGTAGAATTACACAAAATGTTTTTGTGTAATTCTACTTATATTTTAAATTAGCGTAGAATTGGATAGAAAATTAATAAGATTTTATGTAAAAAAGTAAAAGTATATAAGTTTCAATTCGGTTTACATATAGAATAATATATTACAGTACATCTATAAGTGTATATTGAATAATCAATAGGAATTATCACTTTCTATTCACAAGAATATTGATTGCCAATAGGTACTTTTGCTAACTGACCTTGCTGGAGGCACACGTATAAGGTTAACAAGGAAGTTTGAGATAAGCATAATTAACTTTTGTGCGGAACCTCGCGATAAATTTATGTTAGACTCGACAGTCACAAAGCACCGTTCTAAGGAGATAATTTTCTTTGAAAGCTTATTTACTTAAAATAAAGAAAAAAAAGATGTTTATGTGGTTGTATGAGTAAAAGTATAAACAGAAAGGGAAAATAGTAATTAAAATATAATAATACATTGTTGAGGCCAGTCACGGCGCAGGGGCACAATTGTGTGATTGTTAACGCGACTGGTCGTGCGTTCGATCCCCACGCTAGGAAATAAAATATTTATTTCAATGTACATTTTCATATCTTCGCTCTGGTGTCGAGGCAAAACGCGGCGTTGAATTCCGCCACTCAACACGCAATGCCAACAGAATTTTGCGAAAAATAGGGAACGGAGTGTCTTAACTCTTAATACTAGATTCCTTCTGCCTACTCTACTATTTGCGGAGTACAGCATGAACCAGATTTTTAATGCATTGTATTTTAAGTAAATCGTATTATATTTCTAGCAATACATAACATCGATGACAATTTATTTTTTAAAATAAAAAATAAATAAATCAGCATCACGGTGTATCCCGCACATAGCAGGGCAGGCAGAGGGAACTTTGTGTTAAGATACTCAGTTCCCTACTTTCTGCCGAATTCTGGAAGCATGGCGTGTTGAGTGGCAGAACTCAACGCCGCGCTTAACCTAGACACCAGAGCGAAGAAATGGAAATATAAATTTAAGTAAATATTTCATCTCCTCGAGTAAGGAGGTGGGTTCGAAACCCACAACCAGTCGATTTTACAGTCACATTTCGTGCCGCTGCGCCACGACTGGCCTCGATAATATTCTTTAATATAAATAAAAACGCAAAATAATGTAAATAAAATCTTTATTCATAATATTCTAAGGAATCTCCTAATGGGATTGCGGTGTTTATATAAAGTAAGTTCTGGCCGCACTGAGTTAAAACTATCCAACTACACGCTTAAACTGTTTTGAGGGTCGGCCCGAAACAATTTAACTTACTAAACTTCGACTTGATATAAATATACATTAAAGTTGTAATATAAGTATATTTTTATTAAATATATTAAAATCTCATTGATTTTAGTTGTGTAAATAAAGAATAAAAAGAAAATTTTAATGTTTTCGCCTTTTACTCGCCTTGTTTGCTAAGAGTCGAAATCTATAGTATTTTTTTTTAACTAGACCTAAATGCTATTTTCAACCTTTACCTATCATATTCAATTAAATTTACCTAATACGTCCTAAAGATTTTATTTATTACTAGCAGCTCGCCCACGGCTTCGCCCGTTTAAAATACATGATTATTGATTTAATATGCACAATTGATTGACAACTATAATTACTTCTAATATGATTTTTTTACGACATTATCGTCAAAGAATTTTTGATTGTTTAAAATAAAAAAATACGACCATTGTTGATATTTCATATTTATAAAATATACGTAAAGCTAATTATTTATTACACGTATATATTTTTGTAATTTTATGTTCTTTTTACCTATATAATATACTCTGTTAAATGTGCTGATGTCAGTGAATAATTTAATTTACTCATTCAGAAACAGCCTTAAATGTTAAATTATTGATTTGAAGGATTCATAATATTCTTTATAAAATAACTGTAATAATTGCATATTAACTCCTGTACAGTTTTTAAATTAGTTACATATATTATATGAACG